>SJYX01000635.1:571846-611861 GCA_006410675.1 Oreotragus oreotragus | reverse complement strand
TCACTAAGAACAAAGCTAGTGGAGGTGATGGAATTCCAGTTGAGCTGTTTCAAATCCTGGAAGATGATGCTGTGAAAGTGCTGCACTCAATATGCCAGCAAATTTGGAAAACTCAGCAGTGGCCACAGGACTGGAAAAGGTCAGTTTTCATTCCAATTCCAAAGAAAGGCAATGCCAAAGAATGCTCAAACTACCGCACAATTGCACTCATCTCACATGCTAGTAAAGTAATGCTCAAAATTCTCCAAGCCAGGCTTTAGCAATATGTGCACCGTGAACTCCCTGATGTTCAAGCTGGTTTTAGAACAGGCAGAGGAACCAGAGATCAAATTGCCAACATCCGCTGGATCATGGAAAAAGCGAGAGTTCCAGAGAAACATCTATTTCTGCTTTATTGACTATGCCAAAGCCTTTGACTGTGTGGATCACAATAAACTGTGGAAAATTCTGAAAGAGATGGGGATACCAGCCCACCTGACCTGCCTCTTGAGAAATCTGTATGTAGGTCAGGAAGCAACAGTTAGAACTTGACATGGAATAACAGACTGGTTCCAAATAGGAAAAGGAGTACGTCAAGGCTGTATATTGTCACCTTGCTTATTTAACTTATATGCAGAGTACATCATGAGAAATCCTGGACTGGAAAAAGCACAAGCTAGAATCAAGATTGCCAGGAGAAATGTCAATAACCTCAGATATGCAGATGACACCACCCTTATGTCAGAAAGTGAAGAGGAACTCAAAAGCCTCTTGATGAAAGTGAAAGAAGAGAGTGAAAAAGTTGGCTTAAAGCTTTCATGGGGTCGCAAAGAGTCAGACATGACTGAGCGACTGAACTGAATGGTGGCATTAAAGAATAAATTTGGGAATGTTCTCTCCTCTTCAGTTTATGGGCATAGTCTGAAAAAAATGGCTGTTAGTTTTTTTATGTTTAGTAAAATACCTTTGTGATGCTGTCCAGTCATGGACATTTGTTTGTTCAGAGTTTATTTTTTAAAATACAATTTCACTACCAGTGATCAATGTTTTCAAATTGTTCATTTATTCTTGATTTAATCCCCAAAGGTTTCATTTTTCTAGAAATATGTCCATTTCTTCTAAGTTTTACAAATCATTGGCATATAATTGTTCATAGCATTATTTTGTGATATTTTGTATCTCTGTGATATCAGTTGTCATTTCTCCTCTTTCATTTCTTATTTTGTTTGCCTGAGTGTGTTTTCTTCTTTGTGAGCCTGATTAAAAGTTTGCCAATTTTTTGTATCTTAAAAAAAAATTACAGCTCTTGATTTCATTGATCTTTTATATTGCTTTTTTTTAATCTTTATTTCCTCTCTGATCTTCATTATTTCATTCCTTCTGCTGACTTTGGGCTTTGTTCTTCTTTTTCTGTTTCCTTTAGGTGGTATATTAGATTGTTTGATATTTTCTTATCTCTTGAGAAAGGCCTATATTGCTCTAAACCTCGCTCTTAGAACTACTTTACTGGATCCCATAGATTTTGGAGAATTGCTTCTATTTTCACTTGTCTTGAAGCATTTTCTGATTTCCTCTTTGACGTTTTCATTGACTCATTGGTTTTAATAGCATGTTGTTTAGTCATCATGTATTTGTTCTTTTCTATCTTTTCTCTCTGTAATTTTTCTAATTTTATACTATTGTGGTATAAGAAATGGAACCCTAGTACACTGTTGGTGGGAATGTAAATTGGTACAGTAACTGTGGAAAATATTATGAAGGTTCCTTAAAAAACTAAAAATGGGACTACCATATGATCAGGCAATTCCTCTCCTAGGTATATATCTGGAAAAAATAAAAATACTAATTTGAAAAGATACACACACCACATTGTTCATAGCAACACTGTTTATATTAGCCCAGATATTAACCAAAATATCCATCAACAGACCAATGGATAAATAGAACCTTCATCTCTATGTCTACAGCATTGTCTGGAAGGTTCTTTACCACTAGCACCACTTGGGAAGCCCTATAGATACACACACTGGAATACTACTTAGCCATAACAGAATAATGAAATTCTGCCTGTTGCAGCAACATGGATGGACCTAGAGAACAGAGAAAGACAAAAACTTTGTGATATTGCTCATATGTGGAATCTTAAATATGGTATAAATAAGTGTGTATTGCAAAACAGAAATAGACTCACAGATATGGAAAACAAACTAATTGTTACTATTAATAGTGGGTAGGAAATAAAGTTATGTGATTAAAAGATACAAACATACTATGTATCGAATTGATAAGCAACAAGGGTATATTGTTTAGCACAGGGAATTATAACCATTATTTTATGGAGTATAACCTATGAAAGTACTGAATCACTGTGCTGTATACATGAAACTATTATAGTATTATAGTACTGATATTATGATAAATATCCTTTCTTTTCAAAAATAAGAGTATTAGGAAAGCATGAAGAAATTATTGATAAAATTTATCACACTGTTTTCTTATTTACAAACACTAAAATTGCTATACATACACTTTAAGAGTATATCTTGATCTGGGCGAGAAACATTTGCAAATGATAAGCATATGATTAATTCTCTTAATATATTAAGAACACTCATGAATCAATAAAAGACACATTAGCACTGTAATAGAATGTGAACAATGATTATATAGAAGATTCACAGGAAAACTACAAATGACCAATATGAATTTGAAAAATATCTTCCTTTAAATTAACATAATTAAAATGACAATGGCATAGTATTTCTTGTCTACCAAATAACTTAAGATTTTTATAAAAGGTAATTAATTTTATAAAGAGCACAGTGATACTCCATGATAGTATATAACAGGAATCTGAATTCTGGACAGTTAGGGGAGGTTTCCCTTAAAGAGTGATGACTGACTTGAAACTTAAGGAATGATTAAGAGTTAAACAGATGAAGAATGTGAACTCTAGGAAGAGGAAACCACTGTAACAAAGATCCTTTGGTGAAAGACCAGAGAGTAAAATGGGCCTCACTTTAAGATGAGACTGGTGATGGAGGCAGAAGCTGAAACATCCAGGGATTTGTCATAATAAAATCTGGTGCTTATTCCAAGAAAAATCATTCAGTTTTGCCAGTGGTTATTTACTGTAGCATGGAGACTAGATTGGAGAGAATTAGGAGAAGTTGCAAGAGGTCATTGAAGAGCCCAGTGAAGATATCTGGGAAATTGGTGATGGTAATTTAACAAAGGAAATTAATAGGAAAGTCTGTTACACCTTTACTTTTCAAATTCAAAAAATGTCAAAATGCTCTTTAACCTGCATCCATGAAATATGGTATTATTCAATCTGTTACTGAAATTGCTTCTTAGCTTTTGAAGAAATAGGCAAATAGGTGATGATATAAAGCAGAATGGAAAGTCATACTTACCTAATGCCCCCTAGTAGTGTAGGCACAGACAAGATAAATGAAGAGGTAGGAGGAAAAAGAGGGAGGAAAGTGAGGAAGAGAAAAGTCTATGAAAATATTGTGTGTGTCTTTGTCAGGTATTAAAAACTTTCAATTGTACAACTTTCGCTATTCATTAGATTTCATACATTAAGTTCATATTGTATTTAAGACCAGAAAAAAAGATGAATATGATAATATAATTTAGTTCACACTTCCATTTAGAAGAATAAAGCCAAGAAAAAATAAGTAAAATAAGCCCAAGAATCACATCTGATAGAATTGCATGAGCAGTGCATTTAGATTAATTGGGGGCAAAGCAAATATGCCACCTAGATAATTCAGAGTTTTGAAAGGAATGGTCTTGGTAACAGTATTTTCTAGAACATCATCAGCAAAATTATCCATTAAGTTCCTTTTAAGTGTCTAAAACATTTGTGGTTCTTTGAGGCTCATGATTCCTGTGAAGATTTTCAAATCAAATGCAGATGCCAGACTAGGCAAAGGAACAGGTCAAATGGGGGTAATAAGCTTTATTTGTATGATTTGTATATTTTTCACTCCTGATTCTTCTCATATACCCTAGCTTTTATTAATATTGTTAGTAAATAATGTGAGCAGAAGTTAGCATTGCCAAGTAATAAAGACAGAAATTCTCCATGAAAACCGTGAAGGATTGAATGATGTCTCTATTCTTACTAGCTTTGTGACTTCGGACAAGACATTTAACATCTTTGTGTCTCAGATTCTTCACCTCTCAAGTGGGAATTATAGTATTACCCTCATAAGATCTTAACAAGTGGTGGTATGGCTTGCATAAATGATGAGGAACATGATTCTAGAGTTTGAAAATTTTTCAGTTCCTCCTCCACACAGAAGGAAGCCAAACGGTGTACCCTGGATTGCTTTGTCCAGGAAAGGCTGAAGCTTCTGCGTAGTCTCCAGTGCTTCCTTGAATATGGGATCCAGAAGAAAAGTCCAGAGTGTTGGCATGAAGCAGTTCACTGACTTTGCAGCTGTAATACATTTTCATTTTCCTAAACACACAGCAAGCACCAAGGGAAGAATGCACTGTATATAAAACCAGTCTCCCTGAGCTGTTCATTATTTATAAACAACATGAACTCACATACTTACACTTATTTCTTTATGTATGTTTTATATTTATTGGTTTATTTAGATAGTGTTTGGATTAAATCTTCAAATTTAGCATTCTGAGAAGTATTTAAATACTGCTGACAGCTATAAAGTTTAGTTCTCTGCTCAGCCCTTGACCAGTGCTCATGGTTTACTGATTAACAGCAGTGCATAACTGCTTTCTTCTCCTTCATAGGTAGAACTATCCTACCAGTATCAAATGAAGAAGGGCAGAATGTGGTGCTTCTAGGTATCAGGAACTCACTGGTTATCTTTCAAGACTTCACGAGTTGGGATCTAAGCCAAAAGCTGAATTCAGATGTTGAAATTAGAACAAGGAATTGTTTCTGAACTTTGTTAATTCTTTAGTTCTTTAGGTAGTTGGTGCATCAATAAATTCTTATTAACTAAAAAGTACATAGTGAAAAATCAGGTAAGTCACATCTAGTACATTAAATGTTGAGGAACAAAATCCCATAATTTACTTTTAAAAGTCACTGATATTGCAGCAGTCCAATATCTTATAAAGGGCTTCCCTGATAGCTCACTTGGTAAAGAATCTGCTTACAATGCAGCAGACCCCGGTTTGATTCCTGGATTAGGAAGATCTGCTGGAGAAGGGATAAGCTACCCACCCCAGTATTCTTGGGCTTCCCTTGTGGCACAAGTGGTAAAGAATCCGCCTGCAATGCGGGAGACTTGGGTTTGATTCCTGGGTTGAGAAGACCCCCTGGAGAATCTAAAAATCACTGCAGATAGTGACTGCAGCCATTAAATTAAAAGACACTTGTTGCTTGGAAGAAAAGCTATGACCAACCTAGACAGCATATTAAAAAGCAGAGATGTCACTTTGCCAACAAAAGTCCGTCTAGTCAAGGCTCTGGTTTTTCCAGTGGTTATGTATGGATGTGAGAGTTGGACTGTGAAGAAAGCTGAGCGCCGAAGAATTGATGCTTTTGAACTGTGGTGTTGGAGAATACTCTTGAGAGTCCCTTGGACTGCAAGGAGATCCAACCAGTCAATCCTAAAGGAAATCAGTCCTGAATATTCATTGGAAGGACTGAAGCTGAAACTCCAATACTTTGGCCACCTGATGCAAAGAACTGACTATAGGAAAAAACCCTGATGCTGGGAAAGATTGAAGGTGGGAGGAGAAGGGGACAACAGAGGATGAGATGGTTGGATGGCATCACCGACTCTACAGACATGAGTTTGAGTAAGTTCTGGGAGTTGGTGATGGACAGGGAAGCCTGGCGTGCTGCAGTCCATGGTGTTGCAAAGAGTCAGACACAACTGAGCGAGTGAACTGAACTGAACTAAATATCTTATAGTTTTTGTTGTCTGGAGGCACACAGGAATGTAACAAAACATTTTAGTTGACTGGCTGATGTCTTGGTTACAAAGGGTTAACAGAAATCCCTGGCCTAAAAAGTTATTTTGTGAAGGCTCATGGATCAAACTCAGAAGCTGGTAAGAAGGCTTTAGCTCTGCTGGTTATTCATCCACCAAAGGATCAGTTTTAAAAGTTCAGTTATAGGGTTGGCTTTACTGGAAGCATACCAACTCATGCTATTATTCTAAATATTATGACATTTCTTCCTCACTTGTAAAATTGAAAGAGATGTTCTTGGGAAGGAATAAGTGGGTAATTATCTTGGATCTTTGGGAACAATTGTGAATTACACTGAAGGCAGCTGCAGTAATGTAAAACTCTTGGACGCTTAAGATGAGCCATTCTTTCTTCTCCCATCTTCTCAAAGTGTCTGCTTGATCACACATCCAAGAACTCTTTTGGTTCCAACTTTCTTTGTCACTTGAGTAATTTTGAAAGATGGATAGATGTTTTTATTCACTCAAAAGTAAATTCAATAGTGATGGTGTAAAGAATGCTATACCACAATCCAAATATCACTGTTATAGAAGCATAGCATTCATTGCCTTCACTTACAATAGTATTGGTTGCTAATAACTCTCAGCTGAGTCTTCTGTTGGGGATTGCTGCTGCTGCTGCTGCTAAGTCACTTCAGTCGTGTCCGACTCTGTGTGACCCCATAGACGGCAGCCCACCAGGCTTCCCCGTCCCTGGGATTCTCCAGGCAAGAACATTGGAGTGGGTTGCCATTTCCTTCTCCACTGTTGGGGATTGGCCTTGGCTAAAGAATTTATCTCACTCAAGGTTATACTCCCTTCCCTAGGTAGTCTGCACTCAATACCTGGTTATGCAGGAGAGTACAATGGCCCAGCCTCATTGCTTTCACTTGGGACTGCTTTTAAGGATCATTCCAGAATTTCGAGAAGGACCAGCTAAGTCCTCTAGTAGAGGAATGCACTGCAGTTCAACTAGTTCCAAAATCACCTCCCACAAAATATTATCTGGGCGGGTTTTCCAAACATACAGAGCATATCTCCACTAGCCTGTTCACTTCTCTCTGCCATACTAATCACTCTCTCAGCTGTTTGTCACAGTGGTTCTAGAATTATCACTTCGTTTAGAACAGGTTTGTCTTTTTTCCAAGCTTCCCAGGATCATCCTAGCAGTATCTTAACACAGTTTCCCTGAAGTCTTGCCAGGGAGTTAAAGGCAATATCCCAGAAGAATGGCAACTAAAACTCTCACTTATCCAGCTTTGAGTTCTGCCCCCCTGATCTAGAACCTCTTGACACCTAGTAATATATGTTAATGAGGTCTTATTGATCCTTTGATATATTCTTCTTTTACTTTTTGAGGAAACCTAGACTTCAAGCAGCAGTTAGAACTGGACATGGAACAACAGACTGGTTCCAAATAGGAAAAGTGGAGGAGAAGGGGACGACCGAGGATGAGATGGCTGGATGACATCACGGACTCGATGGACATGAGTCTGATGGAACTCCGAGAGATGGTGATGAACAGAGAGGCCTGGCATGGTGCGATTCATGAAGTCTCAAAAAGCCAGACACGACTGAGTGACTGAACTGAACTGAACTGAAATGAACTTAAAGTAAGCTTAAAAAATAACATTGATAGCAAAAAAGATACACTGAAATGCTGACTGAAAATAGTTATCACAATTAATTAAATATGATTTGCCAACAAAAATTACAGTCTTGAAAATTTTATGATGTAGGAAATGCTCACAATATAATGCTAAAAGAGAAAAGAAAGGCTTTGGACTACATATAATGTAATCCAAATTTTATAGAAGAAAGTCTATGTATAGTATCTTCTTTATTTGTTTTCATGATGCACATTTTCATTTAATGATTGTTCAGACATTAAATGGAAAACTCCAGAAATAAGCAATTCATAAGTTTTAAACTATGCACCATTCTGAGTAGAGTTATGAAATCTGGTTCCATCCCATTCCATCCTGCCTGAGGCGAATCATCTCTTTGTCCAACATACCCCACCCATAATTCACTTCGTAGGATCTCTTGTTATCAGGTTGACTGTTTCAGTATCACAGGACTTGAGTTCAAGTAACTGATTTTACTTAATAATTGTTCCAAAGCACAAAAATAGTGGTACTGGCAATTTGGATATGCTGAAAAGACGGTAAAGTGAAAAGGTGAAAGTTCTTAACTTAATTAAAGAAAGAAAAAAAGCTTGTATGCTGAGGATGCTAAGATTCAAGGCAGGAGGAGGAGAAGGAGGCAACAGATTAGATAGTTAGATGGCATCATCAATTCAATGAACATGAGTTTGATCAAACTCCAGGAGATAGTGAAGGGTAGGGAAGCCTGAAGTGCTGCAGTCCATTGGGTCATAAAGAGTTGGACACAACTGAGGGACTGAGCAACAACAATGACAACAACAAAAACAACAAATGCTTGAAGCTATAATCAGAACTAAAAAAGGCTGCAGCACTGACTCTGCCTCTCCTTCTGCTCTTTCCATATATCCTCTTCTACTTGAACTGCCTGGATCAGGCAGTTTTTCTCTTCCAACTCTTCTCCCTTCTGCTGCTTTCCTTTTCCAAGAAAAGGAAGATCAAAAATTCAAAAATGATTATAGCTCCCTTAAGGAGAAATCTATTACAGGGAGAAATGAATTGTTCTTGTTGCTTTCCTATACATCCAGGATGCAAACAGAACTTAGAGCCTTGGCTAAGAAATTTCTCAGTCCAACTCAGAATGCATGGGGATTTGCTAAAAACTTTGAATTGACCATCTGGACTTAAGAGCCCAGGTTTCAGATCCATATCAACTAATACAGCTGTTAGTTTCTGAAAGCAAAGCAAGGGAATGAATAGAGAAAGCAGGATGGAAATGATCCTTAGTGGAATTTTGGTCACATAGTCCAGAGGCTTGTACTGAAGGAATTAACTTAGAAATTACTCAAACCTATCCCAGAGCTTTCTCCAAAAATCATAAAGTGGACAAAGATTCAACAATGCTAGTGAAGATCGAATGAATCAATCCAGACTATTACGGAAGATTGGGAAAGAAACTTTTAAGCAATATTTGGGCTTGACACCGGAATCATTCTCTAACCACCAACATGATCCTTTGCTTAACTCTGCCTTTCAAGAAAGCTTAGATGAGAATTTGTCTACTCTAGTCAAAAAGACAGTCCAGGTTGGTCTGAGTTACACACAAAACACCCTTGTTATATTGGCTAACCAACTTTTCAAAACCATTAAAATGAAAGAAAAGGAAGTATCTATGAAAATTATGAACCTTCATTTGCACCAAGTTAAGTATATAATGCCAGTTTAAGGTTAACCAGCCCCCAACCAGTTTAATTCCCAAACAGTAGAGAAAGTTTCAAGAAAAAGAAATCTCTTTAGAATTCTTTCCCAGAGGGAATAACTCCTACTAAGAGAAATAGATTTTCCCTCCCTATGCCTCTAGACCCGAGCTCTCTGGACAACTTATTTAGACCATCTCTACTTCCTAAAACTGAGTAGGGGAAAAAGAGAATGAAGCCTTTTAAAATTATCTTATTCTAATTTGTATTTACAATTAGTGAGTTTTATATTATGATATCTGATTCATGGCTACATTTAAAAAATGAAGGTAGATCTCACATTGTGTCTGTCTGGATATGTGTATGTCTCAGTATGTGTTTTTGTCTTTGGCTGATATTGCTGAGGTTAATTTGGGAATGAACTCTAATCTAATTGGCCTAAAGAAAAGTAAGTGCTTACAAATCAAACAATTCTAAATACAATAAAAATTAACCTAAATGTATCAGGTTCACATGAACTGGGAAGTATTCAGTATTAAATACTTGGTATTAATATCTGTTTGTTCATCTAATTAATGTAAACAGTCTGAGTCATTAATATTAAACATAGCATTTTCATTGTGCCTAGGTTTAATATAAGTTATATCTGTTACAAGTTTGTCAGCAAGGAAATTAACTTGAGTGAGGAAACTTTTAAAAAAAGAAAATGTAAATGAGATAGGAGTTTTTAGATGAATTCTATTAAGAATAAAATATACTTTAGGAATGTCTGTCTAAAATAGTCTTTCCAGATTTGGGTAACTCTAATTTCTAGGTTTGTGCTAAACTAAGTGATGGAAGTTTATTGAATAGCTAGGTCATTCCCAAATAAAATAAGATTCCAAATCATTAGTTACTGAACACTAACTTCCTTTTACAGAGAAACTAAAGAGATTTTGGAATATTAATGAATAATGTTTGGTGCCATCTTGAGATATTCTCTATAAGAAAGTAAATGTTTTTAGAAATTATCATTGGTATTTACATTCACCAATCTACCAAATGCTAATACAAAGGAGAGTTCATGGTTGCTTAAGGAAAGTAGGATGTGTGTTTTCAGTAAAGAAGGCATGAGGAATGAAATTGCATTTTGTTAAGGGAAAAGGCATCAGAGGGGAGACGTACAAACCATAATTACAGAAAACTAGTCAATCTAATCACATGGACCACAGCCTTCTCTAACTCAGTGAAACTAAGCCATGCTGTGTGGGGCCAACCAAGATGGGTGGGTCATGGTGGAGAGATCTGACAGAACGGGGTCCGCTGGAGAAGGGAGTGGCAAATCACTTCAGTATTCTTGCCTTGAGAACCCCATGAACAGTATGAAAAGGCTAAATGATAGGATACTGAAAGAGGAACTCCCCAGGTCGGTAGGTGTCCAATATGCTACTGGAGATCAGTGGAGAAATAACTCCAGAAAGAATGAAGGGATGGAGCCAAAACATAAACAATACCCAGTTGTGGATGTGACTAGTGATAGTAGCAGGGTCTGATGCTGTAAAGAGCAATATTGCATAGGAACCTGGAATGTTAGGTCCACGAATCAAGGCAAATTGGAAGTGGTCAAATCACTTCAGTATTCTTGCCTTGAGAACCCCATGAACAGTATGAAAAGGCTAAATGATAGGATACTGAAAGAGGAACTCCCCAGGTCGGTAGGTGTCCAATATGCTACTGGAGATCAGTGGAGAAATAACTCCAGAAAGAATGAAGGGATGGAGCCAAAACATAAACAATACCCAGTTGTGGATGTGACTAGTGATAGTAGCAGGGTCTGATGCTGTAAAGAGCAATATTGCATAGGAACCTGGAATGTTAGGTCCACGAATCAAGGCAAATTGGAAGTGGTCAAAAGAGATGGCAAGAGTGAATGTTGATATTCTAGGAATCAGGGAACTAAAATGGACTGGACTGGGTGAATTTAACTCAGATGACCATTATATCTACTACTGTGGGCAGGAATCCTTTAGAAGAAATGGAGTAGCCAACATGGTCAACAAAAGAGTCCAAAATGCAGTACTTGGATGCAATTTCAAAAACAACAGAATGATCTCTGTTCGTTTCCAAGGCAAGCCATTCAATATCACAGTAATCCAAGTCTATGCCCCAACCAGTAACACTGAAGAAGCTGAAGTTGAATGGTTCTATGAAGACCTACAAGACCTTTTAGAACTAACATCCAAAAAAGATGTCCTTTTCATTATAGGGGACTGGAATGCAAAAGTAAGAAGTCAAGGAACACCTGGAGTAAGAGGCAAGTTTGGCCTTGGAATATGGAATGAAGCGGGGCAAAGGCTAACAGAGTTTTGCCAAGAGAACACACTGGTCATAGCAAACACCTTCTTCTAACAACACAAGAGAAGACTCTAAACATGGACATCACCAGATGGTGAACACTGAAATCAGATTGATTATTTTCTTTGCAGCCAAAGATGGAGAAGCTCTATACAGTCAGCAAAAACAAGACTGGGAGCTGACTGTGGCTCAGATCATGAACTCTTTATTGCCAAATTCAGACTTAAATTGAAGAAAGTACAGAAAACCACTAGACTATTCAGGTATGACCTAAATAAAATTCCTTATAATTATACAGTGGAAGTGAGAAATAGATTTAAGGGACTAGAACTGATAGATACAGTACCTGATGAACTATGGAACGAGGTTCATGACATTGTACAGGAGACAGGGATCAAGACCATCCCCAAGAAAAAAACATGCAAAAAAGCAAAATGGCTGTCTGGGGAGGCCTTACAAATAGCTGTGAAAAGAAGAGAAGTGAAAAGCAAAGGAGGAAAGGAAAGATATAAGCATCTGAATGCAGAGTTCCAAAGAATAGCAAGGAGAGAGAAGAAAGCCTTCTTCAGTGATCAATGCAAGGAAATAGAGGAAAAGAATGGAATGGGAAGACTAGAGATCTCTTCAAGAAAATCAGAGATACCAAGGGAATATTTCATGCAAAGATGGGCTCGATAAAGGACAGAAATGGTCTGGACCTAACAGAAGCGGAAGAAATTAAGAAGAGGTGGCAAGAATACACAGAAGAACTGCACAAAAAAAGATCTTCATGACCAAGATAATCACAATGCTGTGATCACTCACCTAGAGCCAGATCTCCTTGGATGTGAAGTCAAGTGGGCCTTAGAAAGCATCACTAAGAACAAAGCTAGCGGAGGTGATGAAATTCCAGTTGAACTATTTCAAATCCTGAAAGATGATGCTCTGAAAGTGCTGCACTCAATATGCCAGCAAACATGGAAAACTCAGCAGTGGCCACAGGGCTGGAAAAGGTCAGTTTTCATTCCAATCCTAAAGAAAAGCAATGCCAAAGACTGCTCAAACTACCGCACATTTGCACTCATCTCACATGCTAGTCAAGTAATGCTCAAAATTCTCCAAGCCAGGCTTCAGCAATATGTGAACCGTGAACTCCCTGATGTTCAAGCTGGTTTTAGAACAGGCAGAGGAACCAGAGATCAAATTGCCAACATCCGCTGGATCATGGAAAAAGCAAGAGAGTTCCAGAAAAACATCTATTTCTGCTTTATTGACTATGCCAAAGCCTTTGACTGTGTGGATCACAATCAACTGTGGAAAATTCTGAAAGAGATGGGAATACCAGACCACCTAACCTGCCTCTTGAGAAATCTGTATGCAGGTCAGGAAGCAACAGTTAGAANCAAGTAATGCTCAAAATTCTCCAAGCCAGGCTTCAGCAATATGTGAACCTCGAACTTCCAGATGTTCAAGCTGGTTTTAGAACAGGCAGAGAAACCAGAGGTCAACTTGCCAACATCTGCTGGATCATGGAAAAAGCAAGAGAGTTCCAGAAAAACATCTATTTCTGCTTGATTGATTATGCCAAAGCCTTTGACTGTGTCTATCACAATAAATTGTGGAAAATTCTGAAAGAAATGGGTATACCAGACCAGCTGACCTGCCTCTTGAGAAACCTGTATGCAGGTCAGGAAGCAACAGTGAGAACTGGACATGAAACAACAGACTGGTTTCAAATAGGAAAAGAAGTACGTCAAGGCTGTATATTGTCACCCTGCTTACTTAACTTATATGCAGGGAAACGTCATCATGAGAAACGCTGGGCTGGAAGAAGCACAAGCTGGAATCAAGATTGCCGGGAGAAATATGAATAACCTCAGATATGCAGATGACACTACCCTTATGGCAGAAAGTGAAGAGGAACTAAAAAGCCTCTTGATGAAAATGAAAGAGGAGAGTGAAAAAATTGGCTTAAAGCTCAACATTCAGAAAACTAAGATCATGGCATCTGGTTCCATCACTTCATGGGAAATAGATGGGGAAACAGTGGAAACAGTATCAGACTTTATTTTTTGGGCTCCGAAATCACTGTAGATGGTGATTACAGCCATGAAATTAAAAGATGCTTACTCCTTGGAAGGAAAGTTATGACCACCTAGATAGTATATTCAAAAGCAGAGACATTTCTTTGCCAACAAAGGTCCATCTAGTCAAGGCTATGGTTTTTCCAGTAGTCACTTGTGGATGTGGGGGTTGGACTGTGAAGAAAGCTGAGCACCAAAGAATTGAATATTTTGAACTGTGGTGTTGGAGAATACTCTTGAGAGTCCCTTGGACTGCAAGGAGATCCAATCAGTCCATTCTAAAGGAGATCAGGCCTGAGTGTTCTTTTGAAGGACTGATGCTAAAGGTGAAACTCCAATACTCTGGCCATCTCATGCGAAGAGTTGACTCATTGGAAAACACCCTGATGCTGGGAAGGAATCGAGGCAGGAAGAGAAGGGGACATCAGAGGATGAGATGGCTGGATGGTGTCATCGACTTGATGCACATGAGTTTGGGTGAACTCCAGGAGTTGGTGATGGACAGGGAGGCCTGGCGTGCTGCAATTCATGGGGTCACAAAGAGTCGGACATGACTGAATGACTGAACTGAACTGAGGGGAAAAGGAATTAGGTCTGACTTACAGGTGTTATTCTGAATGGGAAAATAAAATTATGAATACAGAAAGTGTAACAAGGTTTGTCGAAAGTGGACCATGAGAAAAGAGTTTTGTGCATGGTCAAGACTGACTCAGTTTAAAATCAATTTAATTAAGTAAACGAATTTAAAAGTAAGTTTCTGTAAAACTTGAATTTGGTTTTTCTGTTGGTTAAGAGGATAAGCTTTCTTCAGATACTGCTACTACTGCTAAGTCACTTCAGTCGTGTCCGACTCTGTGTGACCCCATAGACGGCAGCCCACCAGGCTCCCCCATCCCTGGGATTCTCCAGGCAAGAATACTGGAGTGGGTTGCCATTTCCTTCTCCAATGCATGAAAGAGAAAAGTGAAAGTGAAGTCGCTCAGTCTGTCCGACTGTTAGCGACCCCATGGACTGCAGCCCACCAGGCTACTCCGTCCATTGGATTTTCCAGGCAAGACTACTGGGGTGGGGTGCCATTGCCTTCCCCAGATATTGAACTGCATTTGATCAAAGATTGTTAACTTTCTTTACCTCATAAATGATCTGTTCTGTATTTGCCTTTAAAATATTTTATTGTTACTTTGGCTAAGTGAATAACTATTGTTTCATAGTGATCTATGATCCTATTTAAGTATTTTAAACCCTTTTGATATTTATGGAGAAAGCTTCCTAAATAAAATTCTAATGAAGCTATTTTGACCTCTAGCTAACTTTGGGATGCTTCAAGGACCCCTGAAACATCCCAAGGATAGTCTGCTAATTAGATCCATTGGATATGTTGGATTACATGGGACAGATTGTCAGATGAGTAATAAATCTCCTCAGGGAATATATTAATCAATGTATTTGGAATAAAGAAAAGGAAATATAGTAGTTTTTGATGTTACCAATACTAGACTTTTTGAGTTAATGAATTTTCTCTTTTGTTATAGATCACTGTACTTTGTTATAAATCACTGTGTCCTTGCTATGTAAAAATGTAACTTTATCACTATCTTAAGACTAAATAGATCTTAAGGGGAACATTGGTGAAGGGTTTACATTTGTTGAGCCAATATTTGCTGCTAAATCTCCATATTCCCTGCCTTTATAATGAATATAACTAGCATATAGGATAAATAAGTATTAACGTTTAAGATTAATCGTGTTAACCTTGGGTTAAATAAATTCCTTTCTTGATTGTAACTCACTACACCCTCACTCTATAGGAATGCAACTTTATTTGGAGGGTGGTGCCTGGTTTAAGAAAAAACACCCTTGGAAAAAATAAATTTTTTGGTTATCAGAAAGAAAGCGTTGTAAATGTCAGCAAGCCTCATGGCCAGAAGATGATGTAAAACCCCTAAGACCTTATTTTTTTAAGTAAAGCACCTGATTTTCATAAAGGTCAGGACTGCTGACCCCCGTGTGACTCTGTATTCATCCCTATATGTAACAAAAGGTATATAAGAATACCTGAAAAATAAAGAAATGGGATCAGTTTTTGGAAAGACTGATTTCCCCCGTGTCATTTCTTCCTTGCTCCCCGTTTTCCTGGCTGAATTCCCATCTGGTACGAGGGTATGCACCAAGCCTACTAACTTTGCCAGGGCTTCTAAAATCGGACCAGGGAGGGCTCAGTGCCTCCTCTTCTTTGGGAGAATGGAAAGACGCCTGTGGCCTACGTAGGTGATGATTGGTATTCCACGTAAACCAAGTTATTCAGCCTTTTTCTCCACTAATATTTCCTAGTACACTATCCATTTCTAATCTCTCTATATATCTGTAATTAAGTTTTTTCCTAGGACACCGATTCCATCCCCACCTTCGAATCACCCTGGATCCACTGGGGCTGGACCCCCAGTGATCTATACCAAAAAAGAAAATTCATTAACTCAAAAAGTCTAGTATTGCTAACATCAAAAGCTACTGTATTTCCTTTTCTATATTCCAAATACATTGATTAATATATTCCCAGGTGCTTAAGGATATGGAAGCCTGGCAGCAATCATTGACTCAACAATGAGAAAAGCCCTATGCTAATTTAAGACTTTCAAAATCCTCCAAAACTCTCTGTGCTGTTTATGGTTGAGAGGTTGTCACACAAGCTAGTCTGTCAGCAGAGAGGTTTGACCTGAGACACACTTGTCACACCCAAGGCAGGGAATTAGCAGTAATTATTGGCACAACAAATGAAAAAGCCCTTCACCAATATAATTCCTAACCAACCCACTATACTAATAATTTCTAACTCCCCAAAAGAATCTGCCTTTAGTAAGTCTAAAACATCTCGTGCCTCTCATGGTTGGGAGGTTGCAAACAATCACATGTGGCCAGACGAACCTATACAGGCAGGCTAGATAACCTTCAGAGTTCATAAGTTGAAACACTCTTGTCATGCCCAGGAATTTTTATTAACTGGAGCTGCACGTTTACTCCTCCGAGAGAAATGGTTATGGGGGAGAGTCCCCTGTAAAGTCAGAGGTGTAGGTGAGAGCACAAAACAGACTCTGGTTTTGGGGTAGATGCTCGGGAACAGGGGATTTCCTGAGGCTTGATCATGGCTTTGCGTATGCCAAGCCTCCTTCCTCATGACCTTTGCCATGGGTGGAGTTCCTCACGCTGGCACCCGGCACTCAGGTTATGTTGTGTGGTAAATATTACTAATATAGATATCCTAGAAATTATATGGAGTTCCTAAAATTCTGATATGTCTTGGGAAAATGTTATCAGCCATAATTCTAGATACTATCTTAAAGTGTTGTCATAGCAGTAACCAAATTTCTTTGTTAATGCATTGTAATAAGATTTTAAACATTCCTTCTTAAATCTTTTGTCATTATAGACAGTTATGGTTTTATTTTGCTGCTTTTGCAAAAATGTTTCCTCTTCAAGAAGATTTATAGAAAAGACTTTTGGGTTTCTGACTTTAGGACCATAATTCTGTACTGGGAAAAAAGTTAAAAGATTCTATTGGGAAGCCTGATTGCTTCTTAAAAGATTAACAAAAGGGCTCAATTAATGGGTGAATATGCTTATAACTTTTATGGTTTCTAGCTGAAAAATTACTGATTTGAATCTGTCTTTTCCAAGTGTAAGGAATCCCTTCCCCTCTAGTTATGATTTAGGGTAATTTAGTGAAATTATACTTTTGTAAGCAAAATTAAAACACTTGCCTTTTCTATTAGACCCCTCCAGAAATTGGAAACTCTTAGGTTTCCAGTAGCTTTATCAGATAAGCCAGGAAGGCTGTCTCAATAACAGGTATAGAAATTTCAAGGAATTTTGGAGAACTTGAGAAGGGAGAAATTCACCTACATCTGCTAGGCGAAATCTGTGATGTGCCTTTGGTGTGAGTTTTCTAACCCTGAGATGTTTTTTAAAAGTTCAGTTTGACACTCTTTGTAAAAGTTTCAGCAAAAAAAAACAAAGCCTAGGATCAATTATGTTTATATAAGTCATCAAGCCAAATTTATTAAAACCAGACTTATTTTTCAAACAAACTAGTTTAGTTTGGTTATATTTGGTAAAACTGAGGGTAATTTTAGGGAGAAAAAGATGTTTCAATGAATGTTAAATGCGTTTGGTAATGGAAGGCTGTATCTACTAACACTCACTTCCTGGATAGTTCTTTGCTGTTATGCTACATAAAAGTAAAATTTAATTGAATTGTTAAAGTTTTTTTTTTTTTTTTCCTGAAGCTTAGCTCAGTTATCTTTGGATGAAGATCAGATGTGCCATGATCTGAAACAAGGAAATTGTGTATTATATACTAGAAAAGACATAATTTAAAGGGCTGTCTCCAACTTGGATGGAAGGACATTTTTATCAAGTACTCTTAACTAGCTCAAGCTCGGGAAATTGAAGGGAAATTGACTCTTGGATTAATTTCCAATTTCAAAGGCTCCTACACTGAGAAGACTGTTAATTTCAAACTCACTTTACAATGACACTCAAATAGAGGAGGAGCTACACTCACACCAGGACAAGAAGAAGATGACATCAGAAGTAGACAGCATGCCAAAGATGCTGGACCTGAGTCGTATGATTATTTATAACATTTTCTTCACTTCTTGGACTTTTGCATATAAATCAAATGTTTTCTATCATGGACACAATCTTATGCTAATTTTAAAAGATCAGTCCAATTGTTAGGTTTGTTGCCAATTATCTATGTCTAATACTTCTAAATTATCTTAATGTATTTCTCCACTCCAAGGCTTTAATTGGATGACCCTTAGGAAGTTTATTTTAGAAGAAGGATAATTCAGTCCTGTTCTGCCTTCTCATGATACTGCTAGATGGACCTGGCCAATTAATAATACCTTCTCTGATCCTGGCCATAGATTTAAATTTTCTTTTAAAGTCACTCAAGCTCAATCAGAATGATAAGCTAAGTCTCAATCAAAAACTGTAAGCTCTCATCTATTAAAAGCAAAGCTCCCACCATTATGGGATGAATCTATGTGGTTAACACCAGGCTGTAGTCATTTAAGTTTAAAAGTTCCTTTATGTTGGGAACAATTAAATCATACTAAGGATGATCAAACTAGTAACATTAGGAAGCTAGGCTGGATACCTTATTAACAATGCCTGCATATTATTACCCTTAGAGATAATGATTAGCATGGAACTGACTGGATCAGACCAGAGATTCACTGGGTTGTACCTAATGGAACTCAGTGGGTTTGTAGTACTAATTTGTGGCCTTGACTTCCACCTAGATGGATAAGAAGGTGTATCCTGGGATTCTAATGGACTCAAGGTCACATATGTAACAAATTAGAGGTGACCCCAGCCAATCTACAATTGGTGTGAGCCCAATGGGTCAAGAGATCTCTATTCCACTTGTAGGACTGCTGCTGCTGCTGCTGCTAAGTCACTTCAGTCGTGTCCGACTCTGTGTGACCCCATAGACGGCAGCCCACCAGGCTCCCCCATCCCTGGGATTCTCCAGGCAAGAACACTGGAGTGGGTTGCCATTTCCTTCTCCAGTGCATGAAAGAGAAAAGTGAAAGTGAAGTCGCTCAGTCTGTCCGACTGTGGCAGCTATTTTTGCGTTTTCAACAAGATTGGAGGATATAATTGGCCATATCGAAGTCTTGACAACTTTCACTCAACAAACTAAATGATAGTAACCAGGCTATTAACCTATTGAATTCTGAGGTCTCTATGATGGAAAAAGCAGTGCTATAAAACTGCATGACATCCTTATAGCATCTCAAGGAGGTGCCTGTGCCATAATTCAAGCTGAATGCTGTTTTCATACCTAATGATTCCTTTAACATATTTGAGAAACTATAGAAAAAATCAGATTTCTGCCTTAAGTGACCCATTCCCTAGTCTTGATAATGTTTTCAAAAACTGGTTTTTAGTGGAAAGCTCTTGCCTGAAATATTTACTTATAACTCCATTAATGTTACAATTTGTATTTTGTCTGTTTTACAGGATTGTTTTTCCTTGCAATTGCCAACTGTGGAACTGAACCTCCAACAAAAATAATGACTAGGTGGCTTGCAGCAGTTGATCAAATATATAGTTCTGTATGTTATCATTGATTATAAGGGTGTAACTCTAGATAGCAGAAGATGAAATAAGAGGGAACATTTTACTGGACCATAAATAGAAGACAGATGTCCAGAGATCTTCGACAATTAAGACCTAGTCCAGTAATACCACATTAAGTGGCCTATTAGCAAAATCTTCTCCAGAACTAGGAATGAGCCTTCTTAGCACTGTGGGATGAACTGGTCATGAAATGCCTCCCAAAGTATGATTGAATTTATAACCATAAGCAGAGCCTGTCAGCTATAAATTGGCACTTGCCAAGGGCATTTGCAACCTGCCTCTACAGAAACTGAATCCTGTGCTGCTGTAGCTATTGACCTTTGACACCCCAAAGGGAGTGTAGGGTGGAATATGAGGCACTTTGTGGTCCAGGGAGACTTGTGGAACAAGTCTTTAGATAGTTAGATATTTTTAAGAATTGATTTCATGATCTCAAGCCTTCCATCTCTTCATATCTAGAAAAGCACTAAATCCCTTCATGGTCACATCAGCTCCTCATAATTAGAAGAAAAATTTTTGTAAAATCAGTGCTCGATTGCACTGAACGTCACCAAAATCATATATATTGACCACCAAAATCATATATATTGAACTTCCCCCACTACTTCTTTGGAGCAACTTCTCAGAGCTATCTGAGGTGCTGTCTCCCCACCTGAAGTCCTCATTTTGCCCCAAATAAAACTTAACTTGCGACTCTCACATTGTTCATCATTTTTTTTTGTTATTGTTGTTGACAGGAAAATATATTCAACTGCCAAACAACTATGAGGAAGCCTTAGAAACAGCTACCACTGATTTCTTCTAAAAAATTGAGCGAATAAATTGGGGAAGGCCAAAGCTCCTAAAGGGTTATTATTGGATGAATCCCATATAAAACAGACATGTAGGGAAGATACTCAGCTGTGATTTTTCCCACTGCTATAGTGCTGATAAGTATAACAGGAACTCAGGAAAATCATCAGAACTGCCATTACAGGGGAGATTTGGAGGAAGGGAATGGGATTTCATTTCACTTGACTCTGCAATGTTACAAGTAGTCTAAGACCAGAAATAAATGCAAGAATAACAATAGCTGTTGTATACCCAATAGCTATTATATTTTATCCTATCAAATTCCTTGTTTAAAAGATCATTTCATTACTATAAAAGTAAAACATACTTATAAAATGTAGAAAATACATAAAATATAAAGAAAGAAAGAACCCTTGCAAAATCCAACCATTTTTCTACCACCAAGAGACAAACACTGTTAATATTTTAATACATCTATATTATAATACTAATTTTTTTTAATTATTCATATTTTAATTGAAAGGTCGTTGATTTACAGAATTTTGTTGTTTTCTGTCAAAGCTCAAATGAATCAGCCATAAGCATACATATATCCCCTCCCTTTTGAAACTCCCTCACATCTCCCTCCTCATCCCACTCCCCTAGGTTGGTACAGAGCCCCTGTTTGAGTTTCCTGAGACATACAGCAAATTCCCACTGGCTATCTATTTTACATATGGTAATATAAGTTTCCATGTTACTCTGTAGATACATTTCACCCTCTCCTCCCCTCTCCCTGTGTCCACAAGTCTGTTCTCTATGTCTGTTTCTCCACTGCTGCCCTCCAAATAAATTCTTCAGTACCCTCTTTTTAGATTCCATATATATGTGTTTGTATACAATATTTATCTTTCTCTTTCTGACTTACTTCACTCTATATAATAGGATCTAGGTTAATTCACCTCATTAGAAGTTACTCAAATGTGTTCCTTTTTATAGCTGGGTAATATTCCTTTATCTGTTGATAGACATCTAGGTTGCTTCCATGTTCTAGCTATTGTAAATAGTGCTGCAGTGAACATTGGAGTACATGTGTCNAAATCAGATTTCTGCCTTAAGTGACCCATTCCCTAGTCTTGATAATGTTTTCAAAAACTGGTTTTTAGTGGAAAGCTCTTGCCTGAAATATTTACTTATAACTCCATTAATGTTACAATTTGTATTTTGTCTGTTTTACAGGATTGTTTTTCCTTGCAATTGCCAACTGTGGAACTGAACCTCCAACAAAAATAATGACTAGGTGGCTTGCAGCAGTTGATCAAATATATAGTTCTGTATGTTATCATTGATTATAAGGGTGTAACTCTAGATAGCAGAAGATGAAATAAGAGGGAACATTTTACTGGACCATAAATAGAAGACAGATGTCCAGAGATCTTCGACAATTAAGACCTAGTCCAGTAATACCACATTAAGTGGCCTATTAGCAAAATCTTCTCCAGAACTAGGAATGAGCCTTCTTAGCACTGTGGGATGAACTGGTCATGAAATGCCTCCCAAAGTATGATTGAATTTATAACCATAAGCAGAGCCTGTCAGCTATAAATTGGCACTTGCCAAGGGCATTTGCAACCTGCCTCTACAGAAACTGAATCCTGTGCTGCTGTAGCTATTGACCTTTGACACCCCAAAGGGAGTGTAGGGTGGAATATGAGGCACTTTGTGGTCCAGGGAGACTTGTGGAACAAGTCTTTAGATAGTTAGATATTTTTAAGAATTGATTTCATGATCTCAAGCCTTCCATCTCTTCATATCTAGAAAAGCACTAAATCCCTTCATGGTCACATCAGCTCCTCATAATTAGAAGAAAAATTTTTGTAAAATCAGTGCTCGATTGCACTGAACGTCACCAAAATCATATATATTGACCACCAAAATCATATATATTGAACTTCCCCCACTACTTCTTTGGAGCAACTTCTCAGAGCTATCTGAGGTGCTGTCTCCCCACCTGAAGTCCTCATTTTGCCCCAAATAAAACTTAACTTGCGACTCTCACATTGTTCATCATTTTTTTTTGTTATTGTTGTTGACAGGAAAATATATTCAACTGCCAAACAACTATGAGGAAGCCTTAGAAACAGCTACCACTGATTTCTTCTAAAAAATTGAGCGAATAAATTGGGGAAGGCCAAAGCTCCTAAAGGGTTATTATTGGATGAATCCCATATAAAACAGACATGTAGGGAAGATACTCAGCTGTGATTTTTCCCACTGCTATAGTGCTGATAAGTATAACAGGAACTCAGGAAAATCATCAGAACTGCCATTACAGGGGAGATTTGGAGGAAGGGAATGGGATTTCATTTCACTTGACTCTGCAATGTTACAAGTAGTCTAAGACCAGAAATAAATGCAAGAATAACAATAGCTGTTGTATACCCAATAGCTATTATATTTTATCCTATCAAATTCCTTGTTTAAAAGATCATTTCATTACTATAAAAGTAAAACATACTTATAAAATGTAGAAAATACATAAAATATAAAGAAAGAAAGAACCCTTGCAAAATCCAACCATTTTTCTACCACCAAGAGACAAACACTGTTAATATTTTAATACATCTATATTATAATACTAATTTTTTTTAATTATTCATATTTTAATTGAAAGGTCGTTGATTTACAGAATTTTGTTGTTTTCTGTCAAAGCTCAAATGAATCAGCCATAAGCATACATATATCCCCTCCCTTTTGAAACTCCCTCACATCTCCCTCCTCATCCCACTCCCCTAGGTTGGTACAGAGCCCCTGTTTGAGTTTCCTGAGACATACAGCAAATTCCCACTGGCTATCTATTTTACATATGGTAATATAAGTTTCCATGTTACTCTGTAGATACATTTCACCCTCTCCTCCCCTCTCCCTGTGTCCACAAGTCTGTTCTCTATGTCTGTTTCTCCACTGCTGCCCTCCAAATAAATTCTTCAGTACCCTCTTTTTAGATTCCATATATATGTGTTTGTATACAATATTTATCTTTCTCTTTCTGACTTACTTCACTCTATATAATAGGATCTAGGTTAATTCACCTCATTAGAAGTTACTCAAATGTGTTCCTTTTTATAGCTGGGTAATATTCCTTTATCTGTTGATAGACATCTAGGTTGCTTCCATGTTCTAGCTATTGTAAATAGTGCTGCAGTGAACATTGGAGTACATGTGTCTTTTTCAGTTTTGATTTCCTCAGGTTATTTGCCTAGGGGTGGGATAGCTGTGTAATATAGTGATTTGATTCCTAGTTTTTCAAGGAATCTCCATACCACCTTCCATAATGGCTCTATCAATTTACATTCCCACCAATAGTGCAAGAGGGTTCCCTTTCTACACATCCTCTCCAGCATTTATTGCTTGTAGATTTTTGATGATGGCCATTCTGACCAGTGTGAGATGATATCTTATTGTAGTTTTGATTTACATTTCTCTGATAATGAGTGATGTTGAGCATCTTTCCATGTGTTTGTTAGCCATCTGTATGTCTTCTTTGGAGAAATGTCTGCTTAGGTCTTTCCCCCACGTTTTGACTGGGTTGTTTGTTTTTCTGGTATTGAGCTGTATGAGCTGCTTGTATATTTTGGAAATTAATCCTTTGTCAGTTGTTTCACTTGCTATTATTTTCTCCCATTCTGAGGGTTGTCTTTTCACCTTGATTATAGTTTCCTTTGCTGTGCAAAAGCTTTTAAGTTTAATTAGATCCTACTTGTTTACTTTTTTTTTAAAGTTCCATTACTCTAGAAGGTGAGTCATAGAGGATCTTGCTTTCATTTGTACCATTGAGTGCTCTGCCAATGTTTTCCTCCAATAGTTTTATAGTTTCTGGACTTACATTAAGTCTTTAATGCATTTGGGGTTTATCTTTGTGTATGGTGTCAGGAAGTGTTCTAATTTCATTCTTTTACATGTAGCTGTCCAGTTTTCCCAGCACCATTTATTGCAGAGGCTGTCTTTGCCCCATTGTATATTTTTGCCTCCTTTGTCAAAAATAAGGTGCCCATACATGCATGGGCTTATTTCTGGGCTTTCTATCTTGTTCCATTTGTCTATATTTATGTTTTTGTGCCAGTATCATACTGTCTTGATGGCTGTAACTTTGTAGTTCAATCTGAAGTCAGGAAGGTTGATTCCTCCAGCTCCATTCTTCTTTCTCAAGACTGCTTTGGCTATTCTTTTGAGTTTCCATATGAATTGTGAATTTTTTTTTCTTCTAGTTCTATGAAAAATGACATTGGTAATTTGATGGGGATTGTGTTGAATCTCTAAACTGTATTTGGTACTATAGTCATTTTCATAACATTGATTCTTCCTACCTAGGAACGTGGAATATCTTTCCATCTGTTTATGTCACTTTGGTTTCTTTCATTAGTGTTATAATTTTCTGTATACAGTTCTTTTGTCTACTTAGGTAGGTTTATTCCTAGATATTTGTTTCTTTCTCCCCCCCTCTTTTTTTTTTGCAATGGTGAATGCGTTTTATTCCTTAATTCCTTTTCTGATTTTGCATTGTTAGTATACAGGAATGGAAGTGATTTCTGTGTATTGATTTTGTATCCTGCGACTTTGCTAAATTCACTGATTAGCTCTAGTTCTTCTGATATTATCTTTAGAGTTTTCTATGTATAGTATCATGTGATCTGCAAACAGTGAGAGCTTTACTTCTTTTCTGATCTGGATCCCTTTTATTTCCTTTTCTTCTCTGAATGCTGTATCTTGGACTTCCAAAACTATTTTGAATAACAGCAGTGACAGTTGACACCCTTGTCTTGTTCCTGATCTTAGGAGGAATGCTTTCAGGTTTTCACCACTGAGAATAATGTTTGCTGTGGTCTTATCATATATGTCCTTAACTATGCTGAAGTAGTTTCCTTCTATGACCATTTTTGGAAGAGATTTAATCATAAACGTGTGCTGAATTTTGTCAAACACATTTTCTGCATCTATTAATTATCATATGGTTTTTATCTTTTAATTTGTTAATATGGTTTATCACATTGATTGACTTGCATATATTGAAGAATCCTTGCATCCCTGGAATAAACCCAACTTGATCATAGTGTATGAGCTTTTGATTGTGTTGTTGAATTCTACTTGGTAGAATTTTGTTGAGGATTTTTGCATCTATGTTCACCAGTGATATTGGCCTATAGTTTTGTTTTTATTTATTTATTTATTTTTGTGTTTGTCTGGTTTTGATAAACGGGTGATGGTTGCCTCATAGAATGAGTCTGGAAGTGTTCCTTCCTCTGAAATTCCTTGAAAGAGTTTTAGAAGGATAGGCATTCGTTCTTCTCTAAATGTTGGATAGAATTCTCCTTTGAAGCCATCTGGTCCTGGGCTTTTGCTTTTGGGATATTTTTGATCACATTTTCGATGTAAGTGCTTGTGACTGGGTTGTTCATAATTTCTATTTCTTTCTGGCCCACTCTTGGAAGATGGAACTTTTCTAAGAATCTGTCCATTTTTTCCAGGTTATCCATTTTATTGCCATATAGTCATTCATAATTGTCTCATAATTCTTTGTATTTATGCACTGTTTGTTGTAACATCTCCTTTTTTATTTCTGTAAGTGCTTGTGACTGGGTTGTTCATAATTTCTATTTCTTTCTGGCCCACTCTTGGAAGATGGAACTTTTCTAAGAATCTGTCCATTTTTTCCAGGTTATCCATTTTATTGCCATATAGTCATTCATAATTGTCTCATAATTCTTTGTATTTATGCACTGTTTGTTGTAACATCTCCTTTTTTATTTCTAATTTTGTTGATTTGATTCTTCTTTTTTTCTCTTCATGAGACTGGCTAAGGGTTTGTCAATTTTGTTTACTTTCACAAAGAACCAGCTTTTAGTTTTATTATTCTGTACTATTCTTTCATTTCTTTTTTATTTATTTCTGCTTGGATCTTTATGATTTCTTTCCTTCTGCTGAGTTTTTTTTTGTTGTTGTTGTTGTTATTCTTTTTTCCAGTTGTTTTAGTTGTAAAGCTAGGTGTTCTACTCAATGTTTTTCTTGTTTCTTGAGGTAGGATTGTATTACTATAAACTTCTCTCTTAGAACTGCCTTTGATGCATCCCATAGATTTTGAGTTGTCGTGTTTTCATTGTCATTTGTTTCTAGAAAATTTTTAATTTCCTTTTTGATTTCTTCAGTGACCTGTTTGTTATTTAGAAACGTGTTGTTTAATCTCTATGTGCTTGTGTTTTTCAACTTTTTCTTTTCTTGTAATTGATATCTAGTCTCATAGTGTTGTGGTCAGAAAAGATACTGATAACAATTTCAATTTTCTTAAATTTACTGAGAAATTTCTTAAATTAAATTTACAATCTTCTTAAAATTTCAATTTTCTTATATTTACTTAAATTTACTGTAGTTTGATTTTTGACCCAAGATGTGCTCTATCCTGGAGTATGTTCCATGTGCACTTGAGAAAGAATGCGTATTCTTCTATATTTGGATGGAATGTCCTGAAGATATCAATGAGATCCATTTCATCTGATGCATCATTTAAGACTTGTGTTTCATTATTGATTTTGTGTTTTGATGATCTGTCCATTGGTGTAAGTGGGGTGTTAACTATTATTGTCTTGCTGTCATTTTCTCCTTTTATGTTTGTTAGTGTTTGTCTGATTATGTATTGAGGTGCTCCTATTTTGAGTGCATAGATATTTACATTTGTTATATCTTCCTCTTGAATTTATCCCTTGATCATTATTTAGTGTCCTTCCTTATCTCTTATAACATTCTTAATTTTAAGGTCTACTTTGTTTGATATGAGGGTTGCTACTCCAACTTTCTTTTGCTTTCCATTCGCATGGAATATATTTTTCCATCCTCTCACTTCCAATCTATATATGTCTTTAGGTCTGAAGTGGGTTTCTTGTAGAAAGCATATATATGGATCTTGTTTTTGTATCTATTCAGCTAGTCTGTGTCTTTTGGCTGGGGCATTCAATGCATTTACATTTAAAGTAACTATTGATATATATGTTCCTATTGCCATTTTCTTAATTGTTTGGAGTTGATTTCATAGATCTTTTCCTTTGCTTGTATTTCTTGACTATATAAGTCCCCTTAACATTTGTTGTAAAGCTGGTTTTGTGGTACTGAATTCTCTTAACTTTTGCTTGTCTGAAAAGCTTTTTATTTCTCCATCAATTTNTAACTATTGATATATATGTTCCTATTGCCATTTTCTTAATTGTTTGGAGTTGATTTCATAGATCTTTTCCTTTGCTTGTATTTCTTGACTATATAAGTCCCCTTAACATTTGTTGTAAAGCTGGTTTTGTGGTACTGAATTCTCTTAACTTTTGCTTGTCTGAAAAGCTTTTTATTTCTCCATCAATTTTGAATGAGATCCTGCCAGGTAGAGGACTCTTGGTTGTTGATTTTTTGCTTTCAGTGCTTTAAATATATCCTGCCATTCCCTTCTGGCCTGCAATGTTTCTGCTGAAAGATCCACTGTTAAGTGTATGGGACTTCCCTTGTATGTTACTTGTTGCTTTTCTTTTGCTCTTTTAATATTCTTTCTTTGTGTTTAATCTTTATTAGTTTAATTAGTATGTGTCTTAGGGTGTTTCTCTGTGGTTTTATCCTGTATGGGCCTCTTTGAACCTCTTGGACTTGATTGACTATTTCCTTTTCCATGTTGGGAGAATTTTCAACTATAGTCTCTTCAAAAATTTCCTCATACCCTTTATTTTTCTCTTCTTCTTCTGAGACCCTTATAATTCATATGTTGGTATGTGTAATATTATTGCAGAGGTCTCTGAGACTATTCTCAGTTCCTTCCACTCTTTTTACTTTATTCTTCTCTTCAGCAGTTATTTCCATCATTTTATCTTCCAGCTCACAGATATTCTGCTATTGATTCATTCTATAGTATTTTCAATTTCAGTAAATGTGTTGTTTGTCTCTGTATGCTTATTCTTAATTGATTCTTGCATTTTCTCCATTCTATTTTCAAGGTTTTTGTTCAGCTTTACTATCATTATTCTGAATTCTTTTCCAGGTAGTTTGTCTATTTCCTCTTCATTTATTTGAACTTGTGTATATAGTTTGTTCCTTCATTTTTGCAATATTTCTCTGCCTTTTCATTACTTTTTTTTTTTTTAACTTAGTGTGTTTGAAGTCTCCTTTTCCCAGGCTTCCAGGTTGAATTCTTTCTTCCTTTTGATTTCTGCCCCCAAAAGGTTGGTCCAGTGGTTTCTGTAAGCTTCATGTAGGGTGAGATTTGTGCTGAGTTGTTGTGGGTCCCCCCCCCCCCCGATAGGCTGAGTGAGGTAGTAATCCTGTCTGCTGATGACTTGGTTTGTATTTTTGTCTTGTTTGTTGTTTGGATGAGGTGTCCCTCAGAGGGTACTCCTGCCAGTTGGGTAATGACAGGTCTTGTATACAAGTGGTTGCCTCTGTGGGAGTTTTCACTATTTGATACTTCCTAGGGTTAGGTGTCCTCTGGTAGTCTAGGGTCTTGGAGTCAGCACTCCCATTGCAAGGTCTAAGGGCTTCATCTCTGGCCAGGAACGGGGATCCCACAGGTGGTTTGTTATGGCATTAGATGGGATTAATACAAATACCCAGAAATGAGAAACCAAAGATGAACTCCAGACAAATTGAAGTTACAAAATTAAGTAAATAATCATTAAAATGATGGAATATACACACATATTTATGTGTATATATACATATATAAACCCATAAGCAAATTCAAATAGTCCAATAAAAATAAAGATTGACATGGCGAATGAAGGAAACCAAAAATTATATCCACAAGTTAAGAGCAAAACTAACTAAAGCACAAACTAGAAAACAAAACTAAAGTAAGGTGCCAACTGGGGAATAAAGCAATGAAAACAAAAGTAATAAATATGGTGAGAAGAAGAAAGGTAAGAAAGAAAGAATAGAAATGCAAAATTAAATAGTGGTAGACACAGAAGACATATATGATAAAGATTAGCTTCAATGCAAAAAGAATAGTAGGAAAATCAAACAAAGGAATAAATATAGAAAAATAATAATAAGTTTAAAAATTTAACATTTAAAAAATTTTTTAAAAAAAAGAGAAGAAGAAGAAGTAAATAACAACTGGAGGAAAAAAAAAAGAAGGAAAAAAGAAAAAAAAAAAAAAAAGGAAAACTCCACAGAACTGCAAAAAGTCACCCTAGAGGCAGAGGTTTACAACAGCAAGAAAAAGTGTGATTAAAAAACAAACAATAAACTTAAAAGCATAATTAGATTTCATAGTGCTGTTAAAATCGACAACTACAACAGAGGATAAAAAAGTAAAAAAAAGAAAAGAAAAGAAAAGAAAAAGTCCAAAAGAAACTACAGAGCAAGTCAAAATATATGAACAATACATGTTTCTCTTGAGTCTCTGCTGTCAGCGTCCTTTCCCTCACTGGAAGTCACAGTCGACCTCGCCTCCCTAGGATGCCCTTCAACATTGCCCTGGTCTCTGGATGAGCTGTGGGGTCCAGACTCAAATCTTGTCCTAATCCTGTGTGTTCTTACCTCCAATGTCCACAGGTATCAGAGATAGTGCTTTTTCTTTCGTGGGCGCTCGCAAGGTCCTTTTGTATATTCCTTAGATACAGAGTCTGCCTAGTTGATTGTGTGAATTTAATCTGCAGCTTGTACAGATTTTGGGTCTTCTTCCTTAGCCACACTGCCCTTGGGTTTCAATTGTGGTTTTATTTCCACCTCTGCATGTGGCTCATTCACTGAGGTTTGCTCCTGAGGCTGGCTGAAGGACTTGGGTCTGCCCTAGTGAGGGCCAGGAGTGGACAGGGAGCAGCTCCTTTGGTTGCAAGGGCTCTGGCGGCACCAGGTACCCAGGGGAGTTGGCGGCTAGGGTAGCAGAAAATACAGTGCTCTAGAAGGGTATGGCAACCCACTCCAGTATTCTTGCCTGGAGAACCCCACTGACAGAGAAGCTTGGTAGTCCACAGGGTTTTAAAGTGTTAGACATGACCAAAGTGACCTTGCATGCACAAATGCAAGACTGTTTTTTGCTTGTGACAACTCTGCCTCAGTGAGTGTTGAGCATGAAGGTAGTGCAATTGCTTGGGTTACAGGGACCCTGAAGGCTTCAAGTGTGCAGGGTCATGGACCGCCTCAGTTACAGGAGTTATGGCCCTATCAGAGACTTTTTTCAAGCTTCTGGTATCTGGAGATCAGAAGGCCTTTTTGGCTAGTCTTTCTCCATAGCTCTGCTCATTCAGGCACTTTGAGGGCTCCCTTGCCTGAGGTTCTTCTCTGTTGTTTGGCACGTCAGGCACATAGAGTGCCTGCCATCCCTCCCCCCACCCCCCGCCCCTGGCTGAGATCCTACTCTAGATCAGCACATCAGGCACTTAAAGGGGCACCCTAGGTGGGGTCCTACTCTGTTGTTCCATGTATCAGGCACTTGATGGGCCAGATTTTATATTGTTAAGCTGAGAATGCTGGCATGTAGGGAAAGAGAGGCTATGGTGATGGCTCCAACCCTGTGTATGACTCAGCAGGATTGCCTTGCTTCCATGGCTGCCTGACTTTCCTCCACAGGCTTTTCCCACCACAGTCTCCTCCCTCACATCCCCTTGATCCATCTCTCCACAGTCAACAGCAGCCCTTCTTCTGGGATTGCTCCACAATCCCTGTGCTCCAGCTCCCAACCACTAAACCTTCTAGGGGACATGCATCCCTGTCCGGGGTACCTATGGCTGTGGCAAGGACTGTCTGATTCTCATTCCATTTAGGCTGCCACAAATCAGCTGCTTCACTCTCAGCCCTAAATGTTTCTCCTTTGATCCAGACAATTGCCCTGATATGGGAATCAGACCCCTAGTTCAGTTGCCCCACTCACCAAGGGCAGGTCCAGTCCTACTAACACTCCTGTTTTCCCCCCTACTTCCTTCATCTTACAGAGTTTTGCATGGTTCTTTTCCGCTGGTCAGGTACTCCTGTTCGCTCTTAGCTGGTGTTCTGCCTATAATACTAATTTTTTAACAGTGAGAATAGTTGTGTTAAGAAAAAGTGCAAAACACCTGTAATATTCCATTGAGAATATATTAAAATCATACCACTGGAGTATCCCATGTTGTTGTTTAATGGCTAAGTCGTGTCTGACTCTTTTGTGACCTCATAGACTGTAGCCCACCAGACTCGTCTGTTCATGGGATTTCCCAGGCAAGAATCCTGGAGTGGTTTACCATTTCTTTCTCCAGGAGCATCCCACAAATCACACCAAATGCCCAACAGGCATTTCAAGGTGGTAATGAAGTCCTACAAAAGGGCCTAGTATGCAGAGTTTAAGGCTCAGTAAATCTTTAAGGAGTAAATAAATGAAAAATGGTAACTTTCTTAGTTAAACAAGGGAAGAGATGCTAACAAGGACACAGTTGGCAATCAGAAAAAAAGAATCATGTTACCCATTATGCACTATTTTAACATGTTCCTAAAAATAAGGTTGAGTGCTGATTTTTTGTTTTATTTAAGCTGTATGAGGTAGCTTTAATGTAGCAAATCAACTACTACAAATTGCAAAATTTCATCTTCTGGGACTTCCCTGATAGTCCAGTGGTTAAGACTTCACTTTCCAATACAGGAGGTGCAGGTTCAATCTCTGGTGGGTGAGTTAAGATCTTACATGCCTCATGGCCAAATAACCAGAACATAAACAATAGAAGAAATATTGTAATAAATTCAATAAAGACTTTAAAAAATAGTCCACATAAAAAAATCTTTAAAAAAAGAAATTCATCTTTCTATCAGCATGACAGTTTACTACCAGCACTGACTAGATGTGTTGAAACTAATTACCTTGGTAATTAATCTCTTCATACTCCTTACAAAGCAAAATAATCATAAAGTAGCCTTTATAATCAGCAATCCTTTAACTTAACTCCAAAGACAAGGCAGATCTTATATCACCATGAAGTCAAAGTCCTCAGAGAGGTTCTGGGATCTTCTCATCATCACCTCCAAAGCACAAAACACTTAAAGAAGGGCAGATCTTGGAAAATAGGTCCAATCTAAAGTATTTTGGGTGGTCTGAACTGGTAAAAATTGATTTTAGCAGATTCATACCTCTCCCCCCCACCCCAAGAATTACTCTAGTTTATGCCTATTGAGGTGGGGAGCAAAGATACCTTTGGTCCTTTGAACACAGAAATCACCCTCTGCTTTTCACTGCCCACTGCATTATTCTGATTACTGGAATATTGTGCACAGGTTATTCAACTTTCTTGTTAATATGCTTCTAGTTTTCCCTCATTAAACAGGGGGCAACATCTAGCCCGCTTTATACAATGTATTATTATGTTACGATTTTTAAATATATTTGAAAGTAGGAGAAGCAAGATGGGAAAGAGGACATTGAACTCACCACCGCCCCCCCCAAACACAGTAAAAAATGGTGGTGTTACTCTCACTGAAAACTAACTGGAGGTTGGAGAATTTCTGGGATCTTCTCATCCTCACCTCCAAAGCACAAAGCAGAAAGTCTCTTCTACAACCAAGGCTGTCAAGAAAGATCCACAAAGAGTCAAGTAAGGAGGAGAAATGATCATGTTGGGACCTACACCACTAGCAGGGGACACAGAAGAGGAGGGGGATGTCATAAGCTTGGAGATATTTCCTATGGAGTGAGAGATTCTATCCACGTGTTTGGCACTGCAGCCCTGGTATCTGACACTGGGAAGATGAGTCCTCTCATCTGGTTTGAAAATCAGTGGGACTTATTATAGGGGCTATGAGAAACTGAGACTTTATCATGAAGAGTATGCACACACACTTCCTTACTCCCAGGAACATAGCAAAAAAAAAAGCATATTAAAAACAGCCTGGGGCTCTGGTATATTTCTCACAACTGCCCTAGGGTGCACTCCAGCTCTCACAGGGCTACTGTTCCAGCTCCACTTTCTCTAGTTCTGCTCTCCACTAGGGTGGAGGTGCTGTTGCTAGGGGAGAATGCACACTTAGAGGGAATGGGACCAGATTGAGCCCAATCTTTAGGGCTTCTATTTCAGCACCTTGGACCTCAGCCCCATGTCCAATAAGGTGGTGACCACCATTAAGCATAGAAGCAGCCCCAGCTCACATATGCCTCTGTCTCTAGCCTCTCCATATTCAACCTTACCTCCAACTAAGGTGGTAGCTGTCAGAACACCAAGGGGAAGATGTGACCTGTGTTCATGTCACATCCAGCTCTTCCACCAGAGCCACTGGGTATACACAGACTGCATAGGGACACTACCACACAAGGACACCCCTTCAAGATCAGAGAACTAACAGTTTCACTTAATTCTGTAGAAATAAATTTAAACAAAATGAAAAGATAAAGAAATATATTTCAAATGAAAGACAAGAACCCTGCCCTCCCCCAACACCCTAAGAAAACAAAGATAAATAATTTACCAGATCAAAAGTGCAAAGCACTAGTAATAAGAATGCTAAATGAACTTGGAAAAAGAATAGATAAGCTCAGTGAAAATTTAGCAAACAATTAGAAAATATAAAAAAGAACTGGTCACCAACAATCCCACTGCTGGGCATACACACCGAGGAAACCAGAATAGAAAGAGACACATGTACCCCAATGTTGCCAAAACCAATACAGTACTGTAAAGTAAAATAAAGTAAAAATAAAAATTAAAAAAAAAAGAAAGAAAGAACTGGTCAGAGCTGAAGAATACAATAACTGAAATTAAAAAAAAAAAAACTCTAGAAGGAAGTATCAGCAGAATAAGTGATACAAACAAATACATAAGTGAACTGGAAGATAGAATAATAGAAACCACCCAATCAGAACAGTAAAAAGAAGAATTAAAAAAAAATGAGAATAGCTAAAGGGTCTATGAGACAACATCAGCCATAGTAACATTCACATAAGTGTCCCAGAGGAGAAGAGAGAAAGAAGTAGAGAATGTAGTGAAGTTATGGTTGAAAAATTCCAGAAGAAATTTCCTGGTACGAGAAGAATAGTAATTGCAAACATGAACTCAAAGAGACACATTATGATTAAAATGGCAAAAGTTAAAAACAAAGAAAAAAAAATTAAAGGCAGCAAGAGAAAAACAAGAATCACATATAAGAGAACTCCTGCAAAACTATCAATTGATGTTTCTACAGAAACTTTGCTGGTCATAAGGGACTGGCATGATATATTTAAAGTACTGAAAGGAGAAAACCTATAACTTATGATACTATATCCAGAAAATTTATTCAGACTTGAAGCAGAGGAAAAGCACTTCTGAGACAAAAGCTGAAAAAGTTCATCAATACTCAACTGACCCTACAAGAAGTATTAGAAGGTATCCTCTAAGTAGAAAAAAAAATATTACAAGAAGTAAGCATTTATAGGAAAGAAAAAATCCCACTAGCAAAAGCTAAATATAGTAGATGTGATGGATCAACCACTTACATAAGCAAATATGAGATTAAAAGACAACAATTGTAAAATCACTAAACAGTTAAGAGCTGGACATGAACATATAAAGTAAGACATAAAAACACAAAATTTTGGGGAAGAGAGTATAAAATGTAGTTTCTTAAGCATGTATTTGAACTTTAGTGACTGTCAGTTTAGAATAATTACAGGAAGAAAAGGGTGGGATGAAATGAGAGAGTAACATTGACATATCCAGTGGATCAGAGAGTAAAGAATTTGCCTGCAATGCAGGAGACCTAGGTTCAATTCCTGGGTTGGGAATATCCCCTGGAGAAGGAAATGGCAACCCACTTCAGTATTCTTGCCTGGAAAAACCCATGGACAGAGGAGCCTGGTGGGCTACAGTACATGGGGTTGCAAAAAGTGGGACATGACTGAGCGACTAATATACACACATATACTACCGTGCAGTATATATAAAATAGCGGATTGGCAGCTGCTGTATAGCATAGGGAGCTCAGCTGAGTGTTCTGTGATGACCTAGAGCAGTGGAGTGGGGAGAGGCAGGAAGGAGGCTCAAGACCCAGGGGATGTATGTATACATAGAGTTGTTTCATATTGTTGTAATCAGAAACACAACATTGTAAAGCAATTATGCTCCAATTAAAAAATGATAATGGGGGCGAAGGGAGGGTGGTCCTAAGATGGTCGAGGAATAGGTTGGGGAGAACACCTTCTCCCCCACAAATTCATCAAAAGATCATTTGAATGCTGAGCAACTTCCATAAAACAACTTCTGAACACTGGTGGAGGACAGCAGGGACCCAAAAAGGCAGCCCATTCTATTTGAAAGGAGGTAAGACAAAATATCGGAGAAGACAGTGGTAACGAACTCTAGTACTCTTGCCTGGCAAATCCAATGAACAGAGGAGCCTAGTAGGCGGCAGTCCATGGGGTCGCTAGGATTTGGACACGACTGAACGACTTCACTTTCACTTTTCACTTTCATGCATTGGAGAAGGAAATGGCAACCCACTCCAGTGTTCTTGCCTGGAGAATCCCAGGGATAGGGGAGCCTGGTGGGCTGCCATCTATGGGATCGCACAGAGTCAGACACGACTGAAGTGACTTAGCAGCAGCAGCAGCAGCAGCAGGACAAAATATAAAAGATAAAAAAAGAAGCAAGAGTTAGGGATGGAGATCCATCCCTGGGAGGGAGTTGTGAAGGAGGAGAAATTTCCAAAAACCAGGTCTGTGGGGAGTTTTGGAATCTCGGGGGGCAACATAACCGGGAGGGAAAACACACACACACACGCACAAATTACAATGTGCCTAACTGCAACTCCCAGTGGATAAGTAGCCCAGATGCTCATGTCCCCCAACAGTGAGCAGGGGCTGAACAGGGAGGTGCCAGCTGCATACTTAAGGTAAGGAGCAGGTCTGAATGTCCTGAGGACAGTCTGAGGGAGCTAACCTGAGATAGAAACATAAACTGTGGGGATAGCCAGAGAGAGAGAAAAAGAGAGAGAGAGAGAGAGAGAAACTATCCCATGAAAAGCTCTAACCTAAGGCACTGCCAGGCCTGCTCACAGAACAAAGGATTGAGAGAATACCAGAAGAGAGCTAGCTATCTGCAGATTGGTCCATCCCCCCACCAGAGGCAGAGAGGCAGGTGGGCGGCAGCCAGAGCTGGAGGGCGAAGGGCAATCTCATTCCCAGAGATGGCATCCTCCACCAAACCAAGGGCAGGCTCCCAGTTGCTAACCAAGTCTTCCTGGGATCCTGGGCGGTTGACATCTGCCAGGACAGTTGCAGTCAGAGAACAGCTCCCCAGAGGAGACATACGGCACACCTGAGATGGCACTCTTGCTGTGCACCCAGGAAACTGAAGGGCTGAGACTGGGGAGGTGATAAGATGCACCACCTTCCTGGGAGAATGTGCTCACCAATAACCTGGTTGCCTGAGCTGCTCGGACCTGGGAAGGGCAAAAAATGCAGACCCAACTGAGTCTGTGCACTTGTGGAGTACATGAGAACCTGAAACTGAGCAGCTTAGACCTGGGAAGTGCATGCAACCCGGGGCCTGCTTTAGACAGTTCCGCTGCAGAGCAACCTGAGCAGTGTAGATGAGGAAAGCACACATGCCATGAGCGGAGGCAAACCCACTGTGGCGCAGACACTGCGAGGACTCTCCACATACACCAGGGTTATTTGTTTGCAGTGTTCCTCCCTCACCACAGCACAAGTGAACAAGTGAGCCTAAATAAGTGACCACCTTTGCCCCTTGTATCAGAGTGGAAATTAGACACTGAAGAGACTTGCAAGCAGAGGAAGCCAAAATAAAAAAAGAAGAGGGAACAACTTTGGAAGTGACAGGAGCAACAGATTAAAACCTATATTGGAAAGGGCCTATAGGCCCTTGAAAAGAAGCATGAGCTGGAACAAGGAACTATCTGAAACTGAACATACAGAACATTGCCCTCAACAGCTCCAGAGAAATTCCAGAATATATTATTATCATTAATTTTTGTAAATTTTATTTTAAGTTCTTTATTATGCCTTGATTTTCATTTTTATAACCTACTATTAACTTGCAAAAAAGACTATATTTTTAAAGCAAATTTCATATATATATGTTTTACAACTTTTGTGATTTTTTAAAAAAAATATTGTATTTTTGATTCTAACCTCTACTCTAGATTTTTAATCTTTGCTTTTTAGTATTTGTTATTCGTTTTGTATCTGTAAGAATCCAATCTTCAGTACCCATTTCATTACCTCTCTGAGTGTTCCAGATGGTGGAGAGTACATAGGGAATTGATTACTGGCTAGATTGCTCTCTCCCTTTTTGATTCCCCCCCTTCTCCTCCTGGTCATCTCTATGTCCCTCCTCCCTCTTCTCTTCTCCATGTAACTCTGTGAACCTCTCTGGGTGTCCCTCACTGTNATCTGTAAGAATCCAATCTTCAGTACCCATTTCATTACCTCTCTGAGTGTTCCAGATGGTGGAGAGTACATAGGGAATTGATTACTGGCTAGATTGCTCTCTCCCTTTTTGATTCCCCCCCTTCTCCTCCTGGTCATCTCTATGTCCCTCCTCCCTCTTCTCTTCTCCATGTAACTCTGTGAACCTCTCTGGGTGTCCCTCACTGTGGAGAATCTTTTTACCATTTACCTAGATGTTTTATCATTGGTGCTGTATGGATGGGGACGTGTTGAGGCTACTGTAAGAAAAATACTGAAAGCCAGAGGCAGGAAGCTTAAATCCAAAAACGTGAGAACACCAAAAAACTCCTGACTCCAGGGAACATTAATTGAAAAGAGCTCATCCAAAAGTCTCCATCCCTACACTGAAACTAAGCTCCACCCAAGAGCCAACAAGTTTCAGAGAAAGATATACCATGCTAATTCTCAAACAATGCAGGAACATAACCCTGGTGGCCAAAAGTCACGCCAAACTCATAGACACTTCAAAACTTACTGCTGGGCACTTCATTGCACTCCAGAGAGAAGATATGCAGCTCCAGAACACCAACATAAGCTTCCCTAACCAGGAAACCTAGACAAGTCACTCGTCCAACCCCACCTACAAGGAGGAATCTCCACAATAAAGAGGAACCACAAACTTCCAGCATACAGAAAGGCCACCCCAAACACAACTATCTAAACAAGATGAAAAGGCAGAGAAATATTCAGCAGGTAAAGGAACAAGATAAATGACCTCCAAACCAAACAAAAGAGGAGGAGATAGGGAGATTACCTGAAAAATAATTCAGAATAATGAAAATAATCCAAAATATTGAATACAAAATGTAGTTACAGATAAATAGTCTGGAGACAAGGATTGAGAAGATGCAAGAAATGTTTAACCAGGATCTAGAAGAAACAAAAAAATAGTCAATCAATAATGAATAATGCAATAACTGAGATCAAAAGCACTCTGGAGGGAACCAAGAGTAGAATAATTGAGGCAGAAGATAGGATAAGTGAGATGGAAGATAGAATGGTGGAAATAAATGAAGCAGAGAGGAAAAAAGAAAAAAAATAATTAAAAGAAATGAGGACAACCTCAGAGACATCCAGGACAATGTTAAATGCCCCAACATTCGAATCATAGGAGTCCCAGAAGAAGAAGGCAAAATTTAAGACCATGAGAAAATACTTGATGAGATGGTAGTGGAAAACTTCCCTAAAATGGGGAAGGAAATAGCCACCCAAGTCCAATAAATGCAGAGTCCCAAATAGGATAAACCCAAGGTGAAACACCCCAAGACACATATTAATCAAATTAAAAACAAAGAACAAATATTAAAAGCAGCAAGGGAAAAAGAGCAAATAACACACTAGGGGATTCCCGTAAGGATAATAGCTTATCTTTCAATAGAAACTCGTCAGGCCAGAAGAGAATGGCAGGATATACTTAAAGTGATGAAAGAGAAAAACCTACAACCCAGATTACTGTACCCAGCAAGGATCTCATTCAAATATGAAGGAGAAATCAAAAGCTTTACAGACAAGCAAAAGCTGAGAGAATTCAGCACTACCTAACCAACTCTTCAGCAAACTAAAAGATCTTCTCTAGACAGGAAACACAGGAAAGGTGTATAAACTCTAACGCAAAACAACAAAGTAAATGGCAATGGGTTAATACTTATCAATAATTACCTTAAATGTAAATAGGTTGATTGCTCCAACCAAAAGACAAAGACTGGCTGAATGGATACAAAAACAAGACCCCTATATATGGTGCCTACAAGAGACCCACCTCAAAACAAGGGGCACATACAAACTGAAATGATGGGCTGGAAAAAATATATTTCATTCAAATGGAGATCAAAAGAAAGCAGGAGTAGTAATACTCATATCAGATAAAATAGACTTTGAAATAAAGGACGTGAAAACAGACAAAAAAGGACACTACATAATGTTCAAAGGATCAATCCAAGAAGAATATATAACAATTATAAATATATATGCACCCAATATAGGAGCACTGCAATATGTCAGTCAAATCCTAACAAATATGAAAAGGGAAATTAACAGTAACACAATAGTAGTG
>SJYX01000635.1:534793-564609 GCA_006410675.1 Oreotragus oreotragus | reverse complement strand
GCTCCAAAGTCACTGCAGATGGTGACTGCAGCCATGAAATTAGAAGACACTTACTCCTTGGAAGGAAAGTTATGACCAACCTAGACAACATAGTAAAAAGCAGAGACATTACTTCGTCAACAAAGGACCGGCTAGTAAGGCTATGGTTTTTACAATTGTCATGTATGGATATGAGAGTTGGATTATGAAGAAAACTGAGTGCCGAAGAATTGATGCTTTTGAACTGTGGTGTTGGAGAGACTCTTGAGAGTCCCTTGGACTGCAAAGAGATCCAACCAGTCCATCCTAAAGGAGATCAGTCCTGGGTGTTCATTGGAAGGATTGATGTTGAAGTTGAAACTCCAATATTTTGGCCACCTAATGTGAAGAGCTTACTCATTTGCAAAGACTCTGATGCTGTGAAAGATTGAGGGCAGGAGGAGAAGGGGACGACAGTGGATGAGATGGCTGGATAACATCGCCAACTCAATGCACATGGATTTGGGTGGACTCTCATAGTTGGTGATGGACAGGGAAGCCTGGTGTGCTGCGGTTCATGGAGTCACAAAGAGTCGGACATGACTGAACGACTGAACTGAAAGCTACCTAAGAAGGTAAATGCCATGTGCTCAGAAAACTATAAGACGACGAAAGAAATTGAGGAAAGCACAAATAGATTGAAAGATACACCCTGTTTTTGAATTCAGTTCAGTTCAGTTCAGATCACTCAGTCCTGTCTGTCTCTTCTCAACCCCAAGGGCTGCAGCACACCAGGCCTCCCTGTCCATCACCAACTTTACTCAAACTCAAGTCCATTGAGTCAGTGATGCCATCCAACCATCTCATCCTCTGTCATCCCCTTCTNCAGTTCAGATCACTCAGTCCTGTCTGTCTCTTCTCAACCCCAAGGGCTGCAGCACACCAGGCCTCCCTGTCCATCACCAACTTTACTCAAACTCAAGTCCATTGAGTCAGTGATGCCATCCAACCATCTCATCCTCTGTCATCCCCTTCTCCTCCTGCCCTCAATATCTCCTAGCATCAGGACCTTTTCCAATGAGTCAGCTCTTCGCATCAGGTCGCCAAAGTATTCAAGCTTCAGCTTCAACATTAGTCTTTCCAAGTAACACCCAAGACTGATCTCCTTTAGGATGGATTGGTTGTATCTCCTTGCAGTCCAAGGGACTCTCAGGAGTATTCTCCAACACAACACTTCAAAAGCATCAATTCTTCGGCACTTAGCTTTCTTCATAGTCCAACTCTCAAATCCATACATTACCATTGGAAAAACCATTGCCTTGACTAGATGGACTTTTTTTGGCAAAGTATTGTATCTGATTTTTAATATACTGCCTAGGTTGGTCATAATTTTCCTTCCAAGGAGTGTCTTTTCATTTCATGGCTGCAATCACCATCTACAGTGATTTTGGAGCCCAGAAAAATAGTCAGCCACTGTGTCCACTATTTCTCCATCTGTTTCTCATGGAGTGATAAGACCGGATGCCATGATCTTCGTTTTCTGAATGTTGAGCTTTAAGCCAACTTTTTCACTCTCCTCTTTTACTTTCATCAGGAGGCTTTTCAGTTTCTCTTCACTTTCTGCCATAAGGGCGATGTCATCTGCATATCTGAGGTTATTGATATTTCTCCCGGCCATCTTGGTTCCAGCTTGTGCTTCCTCCAGCCCAGCGTTTCTCATGATGTACTCTGCATATAAGTTAAATAAGCAGGGTGACAATATACAGCCTTGACGTACTCCTTTTCCTATTTGGAACCAGTCTGTTGCTCCATGTCTAGTTCTAACTGATGGTTCCTGACCTGCATATAAGTTTCTCAAGGGGCAGGTCAGGTGGTCTGGTATTCCCATCTCTTTCAGATTTTTCCACAGTTTCTTGTGATCCACCCAGTCAAAGGCTTTGGCATAGTCAATAAAAGCAGAAATAGATGCTTTTCTGGAACTCTCTTTGCTCTTTTGATGATCCAGAAGATGTTGGCAATTTGATCTCTGGTTCCTCTGCCTTTTCTAAAACCAGCTTGAACATCTGGAATTTCACAGTTCATGTATTGCTGAAATCTGGCTTGGAGAACTTTGAGCATTAGTAGCGTGTGAGATGAGTGTAATTGTGCAGTAGTTCGAGCATTCTTTGGCATTGCCTTTCTTTGGGATTGGAATGAAAAATGACCTTTTCCAGTCCTGTGGCCAGTGCTGAGTTTTCAAAATTTGCTGACATACTGAGTGTAGCACTTTCACAGCATCATCTTTTAGACTTGAAATAGCTAAACTGGAATTCCATCACCTCCACTAGCTTTGTTCATAGTGATGCTTCCTAAAGCCCACTTGACTTCACATTCCAGGATGTCTGGATCTAGGTGAGTGTGAGTGGTCACATCATCATGATTATCTGGGTTGTGAAGATCTTTCTTGTACAGTTCTTCTTGTAATCTTGCTACCTCTTCTGAATATCTTCTGCTTCTGTTAGGTCCCTATCATTTCTGTCCTTTTTTGAGCCCATATTTGCATAAAATATTCCCTTGGTATCTCTCTAATTTTCCTGAAGAGATCTCTAGTCTTTCCCATTCTATTGTTTTCCTCTATTTCTTTGCATTGATCACTGAGGAAGGCTTTCTTATCTCTCCTTGCTATTCTTTGGAACTCTGCATTCAAACGAGTATATCTTTCCTTTTCTCCTTTGCTTTTCGCTTCTCTTTTCACAACTATTTGTTAGGCCTCCTCAGGCAGCCCTTTTGCTTTTTTGCATTTGTTTTTCTTGGGGATGGTCTTGATCTCTGTCTCCTGTACAATGTCACGAACTTCTGTCCATAGTTCATCAGGCACTCTATCAGATCTAGTCCCTTATATCTATTTCTCACTAAGAATTAATATTATTAAAGTGACTATAGTACCCAATGTAATCTACAGTTTCAATGCAGTTCCTATCAATACACCAAAATAATTTTTCATAGAAAGAAATAAAACAAATAATTTAAAAATTTTTATGAAAAAAATACCTCAAATAGCCAAAGAATTTGAGAATGAACAAAGCTGAGTAGTTATGTGCTCTGGCTTCAGAATATGCTACAAAACTACAGTAATCAAAAAGAGTATGTTCCTGGTTCTAAAACAGACACATAGCTTAATGAAACATAATAAAGACCCCAGAAAAAATCCCCATACACTTATGGTCAACTAATCTGCAATAAAGGAGGCAGGAATATGCAATGGAGAAAAGACAGTCTCTTCAATAAGTGATGCTGGGAAAACTGGACAGCTATATGTAAGAAAATGAAATTAAAGCATTCTCTAACACTGTAAACAATCAGAGCATCTTATACTAGCAGGTTTTTCACTTGATTATCCCATTGTCTTTGAGGGCAGGACCTTGTTTTATGTGTCCCTATTTTTTCCCAGAGCACATAGCACAGTACTGGATGCTTCCACATCTCTGGGGATGGGGGCAAGTGTTTTGAGCCATACATGGAATATTTAGCAGGAATTGCTTAGCAGGCTATCTGAAGGTACATTTTAATATATAGTTCTGTATAATCTTCATAAAAACTGTGTTTTACAGATAAGAAATCTAGAGTTCAGCAAGGTTAAATGACTTAGGAACACTTGTTATAGATAATATGTAAAAAGTGAGAACTTAATGTTTTCTGACTTCAGATGAATAAAATGAAACTAATATTTATAATTTATCATGTGCCAAGTACTTTGCATATTCTGATTTAGCCTGCAGATGAGCAGAGATTGAGTTCAGATATTGAATAACTGCCCAAGGCCACACAAGTTATAAATGACAGTTTGTATTAAAATGTGACTCCAATGTTCCTGTAATGTAGTATGTGGCCATTAGTGTTATTAAGAACACTTGACACAATTTATAATAGCAGGGAATACATTTACAGAATCCTTTCTTCAAATATTATATTTTTTATTTTTATTAAAGTACAGTTGATTTACAATACTATGATAGTTTCAGATGTACAACATAGCCATTCAATAGATAGCATCAGTGACTCAATGGACATAAATTTGAGCCAGTTCCAGGAGATAGTGAAGGACAGGGAAGCCTGCTGTGCTGTAGTCCATGGGGTTGCAAAGAGTTGGACATGACTTAGTGACTGAACATCAGCAAAGTTTTTTTTTTAATAAAATATTGACTGTATTTTTCTGTGATGTAAAATATATCCTTGCATGTTATTTATTTTATACATAGTACTAGGTACCTTTCAATATCCTAACCCTATTTGGCCTCTCTTCCATCTTTTTTCCCAGTAGTAATCACTAGTGTGTTCTTTATATACTTGAATCTGTTTCCATTTTGTTATAGTCCATCTTATTTTTTTTTAGATTCCACATATAAGTGATAGCATACAATATTTGCCTTTCTCTGTCTGACTTTTTAATTAATCTTAATACACTCTAGATTCACCCATACTGTTGCAAATAGTCAATTTTCATTCTTTTTTATGGCTGAGTAATATTTCATTGCATATATACCACAGCTCCTTTATCCAGTCATCAACTTATGGACACTAAGTTTGCTTCCATATCTTGGCTATTGTAAATAATGCTACCGTGAACATTGGGCTGTGTGTGTGTGTGTGTGTGTGTGTGTGTGTATACATATATATATAATTTTTTTTTTCCAAATCAGTGTTTTTGTTCCCTTCAGATATATACACAGGAGTGGAACAGTTGGATCATATAATAGTTCTATTTTTACTCTCTTGAAAAATATCCTTGCTCTTTTTATAATGGTTATACCACTTTACATTCCCACCAACAGTACAGTATGACTCTCTTTTCTCCACATCTTCACCAACACACTTGTTATTTTTTGTGGTCTATTTGACAATGGCCATTCTGACAAGTGTGAGGTGATGTCTCACCATAGTTTTGATTTGCATTTCCCTGATTATTAGCAGTGTTGAGCATCCTTTCATGTGCCTATTGGCCATCTGTATGTCTTCTTTGGAAACATATCTATTCAAGTTTTATGCTCATTTTTAAAGATCATACACCATGACCAAGTAGGCTTTATCCCAGGGATGCAAGGATTCTTCAATATTCGCAAATCAATCAATGTAATTCACCACATTAACAAATTGAAAAATAAATGCCATATGATTATCTCAATAGATGCAGAGAAGGCCTTTGATAAAATTCAACATCCATTTATGATAAAAACTCTCCAGAAAGCAGGAATAGAAGGAACATACCTCAACATAATAAAAGCTATATATGACAAACCCACAGCAAACATTATCCTCAATGGTGAAAAATTGAAAGCATTTCCCCTAAAGTCAGGAACAAGACAAGGATGTCCACTTTCACCGCTACTATTCAACATAGTTCTGGAAGTTTTGGCCACAGCAATCAGAGCAGAAAAAGAAATAAAAGGAATCCAAATTGGAAAAGAAGAAGTAAAACTCTCACTGTTTGCAGATGACATGATCCTCTACATAGAAAACCCTAAAGACTCCACCAGAAAAGTACTAGAGCTAATCAATGAATATAGTAAAGCTGCAGGATATAAAATCAACACACAGAAATCCCTTGCATTCTTATACACTAATAATGAGAAAGTAGAAAACGAAATTAAGGAAACAATTCCATTCACCATTGCAACGAAAAGAATAAAATACTTAGGAATATATCTACCTAAAGAAACTAAAGACCTATATATAGAAAACTATAAAACACTGATGTCTGGCTTTTTAAAAATATTGAATTGTGTGCACTGTTTATGCATTTTGGACATTAATCCTAACAGTCATATCACTAGCAAATATTTTCTTATATTCAGTAGGCTTTCTTTTCATTTTGTCAAAGGTTTCCTTTGTTATGCAATACCTTTAAAGTCTAATTTTGTGCCATGTGTTTACTTTTACTTTTATTTTCTTTGCTTTAGGAGACAGGTTTAAAAGCATATTGCTATGATTTATGTCAAAAAGTGTTCTGCCTATGTTTTCCTTTAGAAATTTTATGGCTTATGGTCTTACATTTAGGTATTTAATTCATTTTTACTTAATTTTTGTATGTGGTATCAGGGAAACCATAGCTCAGTTGGTAAAGAATCCATCTGCAATGCAGGAGACCCCAGTTTGATTCCTGGGTCAGGAAGATGCCCTGGAGAAGGGATAGCCTACCTGCTTCAATATTCTTGGGCTTCCCCTCTGGTTCAGCTGGTAAAGAATCCGCCTGTAATGTGGGGGACCTGAGTTCAACCCTGAGTTGAGAAGATCCCCTGTAGAAAGGAAAGGCTACCCACTCCAGTATTCTGGCCTGGAGAATTTCATGGACTGTAGAGTCCATGGGGTCACCAAGAGTCAGACACGACTGAATGACTGGCTCAGGAGATAAAGAATCTGCCTGCAATGCAAGGGACATAGGAGATGCAGGTTCATTTCCTGGGTCAAGAAGATCCCTGGGTTGAGAATACTCTCCAATATTGAGAACACTTCAATATTTTTGACTGAAAAATCAAGATATTGGCAAGACTGTGTTATTTCTGCCAGCTGCAGAGAAAAATACTACCCTTAACTTCTTCAGTTTCTGAAGGCTGCTCACATTCCTTGGCTCATGGTCTCTTTCTTACATCTCTACAACTTCTTGTTTCTGTCATCAAATCACCTACTATTCATTCTGAGCCTGTTGCCTCCCTCACTCTTAAAAGGACCCTTGAGGTTACATTGAGCCCACCATAAAATACAGGATAATTTTCCCCATCTCAAAGTCATTAGCTTAATCACATTTTCAAAGTTCCATTTTACCATGTAAGAAAATATATTCTCAGATTCTAAGGACTAGGATGTGGACATCATTAGGGGACTATTATTCAGTCTACCATGTTACTTCAGCTCAGAAACGATCAGCGGGATGAGAAAAGTCATAATGGTACTTGTGGTTGTAATACAACTTGAAGGGTATAAAGACAAGGAGGTGATCACTCCTAGACTGGAAAATGACATAAACCCATGTAGTGGGGGTAGGAATCATCACAATTTACATGGAGTTTGTTAAAGAGATTAATATAAATGCAGTACGCATGAGAGATGCAACCAAGTAGGAGGAGGGAAAGATTAAATCATAAAGTCAAGCAAAGGGATCAAAATTTGAGGTAAGCTTGGAAATTTTGAATTACTGAAAGCTCCCAAATAAGCCCCCAAATGACATTATAAAAGCACTATTTTCAGGATGATTTGTTTAGTCACGTAGAGGTGGGAGAGGGGACCTCAAGAGGAACAAATGCTGGTTGGTTACATCTCCTCTGAAGTATCACTGATGTCTAAGGTGCTTTCAGAACACCTGAAAACAAGATGGCAACAATTTCAAAGGCAATATAAAAGGCCAGTCAGGATCATTTTAGCATCTGTCTATCAAGAGGAGCATAAATCACAGACAGCTAAGGGCCTCCTATATTGTAAAGGAAGCCAATTTCTATGAGGTCAAAGCAGTTTTAAAGAAAGAGAAAGAAAATATACCAGTCTTACCTCATTGCCACATTACTTCCATCTATGACAACTGGCCTCAAATTGTCACTGTTGTCTATTTCATCTTCAAGAGACAGCTCAGGGCTTGTGATCTCTCTGGAGCTGGGCCCTCGAGGCCCTAACAGATTCAAGTTGACTTGCCCTTCCAAATCACCTTTGTTCCCAAGTCTGACAAGCTCTGCCAATACATCATTAATAAGTGATTCTGGACCCAGCTTGTTCAGCACTGATTGAATCTGTTCCTCTGCATAACCCAACTTTAAAGCAAAATCCATTTTGGTTTGGTATTCTTTTTCCAAGTCAAGCTTCCCATCATGTAGAATGCTGCTCTGGGAGAAGCTTGGATGATCTAGGCATGGTGATCTACATAGCTGGCGGTGTGGCTTAGAAAGGATCTCCTTTTTATTCAATTGAACATCTCCCAGTTGGCAGCTATTGTCATTGGTGCTGTTTTTAAGACTCATTTGTTCAGGATCACTCTCACAGCCCAGCCACTCTTCAGAATCAGGATTTCCTTGCTCTGTATTCTCTTGCTTAGACTGCTGCTTCTCTTCCTTGGAGGCACTCTTCTTCATTTTTGGTGTTTCCACTGCAGCGGTGGCTGTCATCCCGTTCAGTGGTCAGTCTAAGGTCTAATCAGCTTTTTTCTTTTTAGCCTGCTTGGAAGTCATGTACATTGGCATTCCTTTGCATAAAATGTGGTGGCAGTGGTGGCACAAGAGTTTGCCTGTTTGGTTTGTTATGTTTAGATGTTACCAGTTCCTACAAATAAACACACATATCATAATCATGTTTAGTAAACTTATGGAAAATTATTTTAGAATATGGTGCTTTCTTCCTAAGAAACTACAGGCTGTCTGATATATTTTTCTGCTTAAAATGATTGGTCTCAAAATAATATCAAATGTCTTTTCAGATCACAGCAGTATGAGACTATAAATCAACTACAAGAAAAACAACTAAAAGAAAAAAAAAAACAAACACGTGGAGTCTAAACAGCATGCTACTAAACAATCAGTGGGTCACTGAAGAAATCAAAGATCTGTATGCAGGTCAGGAAGCAACAGTTAGGACTGGACATGGAACAACAGACTAGTTCCAAATAGGAAAAGGAGTACGTCAAGGCTGTATATTGTCACCCTGCGTATTTAACTTATATGCAGAGTACATCATGAGAAATGCTGGGCTGGTAGAAACACAAGCTGGAATCAAGATTGCCAGGAGAAACATCAATAACCTCAGACATGCAGATGACACCACCCTTATGGCAGAAAGTGAAGAGGAGCTAAAAAGCTTCTTGATGAAAGTGAAAGAGGAGAGTTAAAAAGTTGGCTTAAACCTCAACATTCAGAAAGCGAAGATCATGGCATCTGGTCCCATCACTTCATGGGAAATAGATGGGGAAACAGTGGAAACAGTGTCAGACTTTATTTTTTTGGGCTCCAAAATCACTGCAGATGGTGACTTCAGCCATGAAATTAGAAGACGCTTACTCCTTGGAAGAAAAGTTATGACCAACCTAGATAGTATATTCAAAAGCAGAGACATTACTTTGCTGACTAAGGTGCATCTAGTCAAGGCTATGGTTTTTCCTGTGGTCATGTATGGATGTGAAAGTTAGACTGTGAAGAAAGCTGAGTGCCAAAGAATTGATGGTTTTGAACTGTGGTGTTGGAGAAGACTCCCGAGAGTCCCTTGGACTGCAAGGAGATCCAACCAGTCCATTCTGAAGGAGATCAACCCTGGAATTTCTTTGGAAGGAATGATGCTAAAGCTGAAACTCCAGTACTCTGGCCACCTCATGAGAAGAGTTGACTCATCAGAAAAGACTCTGATGCTGGGAGGGATTGGGGGCAGGAGGAGAAAGGGACGACCGAGGATGAGATGGCTGGATGGCATCACAGACTCGATGGACGTGAGCCTCTGTAAACTCTGGGAGATGATGATGAACAGGGAGGCCTGGCGTGCTGCAATTCATGGGGTCGCAAAGAGTCGGACACGACTGAGTGACTGAACTGAATTGAAAAATGTTAACACAATGACACAGAAATCTATAGCGCTGCAGGAAAGTAGTTCTAAGAGGGAAGTTTATAGTGATTCAATCCTAACTCATGAAACAAGAAAAATCTCAAACAAACAAACCTAAGTTAAAGGAACTAGAAAAAGAAAAAAACCCACAGTTAGTAGAAGGAAATAAATAATAAAGATTACAGCAGAAATAAGTGAAATATAGACTAAAAAGCAATAGAAAAGATTAATTAAAGTTAAGAGCTGGTTCTTTGAAAAGATATACAAAATTGAAAAACTGTTAGCCAGAACTAATCAAACAGAGGGTTTCCCCAGTGGCTAAGATGGTAAAGAATCTGCCTATAATGTGGAAGACCCAGGTTCAAACCCTGGGTCAGGAAAGTCCCCTGGAAAAGGGACTTACTACCCACTCCTGTATTCTCACCTAAAGAATCACATGGACAGAGGAGCCTGGTGGGCTAGAGTACATGGTGTCTCAAAGAGTTGGACACGACTGAGTGAGTAACAGACACATCAATAAGAGAGAGGGCCTAGATAAATAAAATCATAAATGAAAAGAAAAATTTACAACTGACAGCACAGAAATACAAAGAATAACAAGATAATTACTACAAACAAATATATGCTCCAAAAATGGACAACCTAAAAAAAAAGGATAAATTCTTAGAAATATAGTCTCTCAAGACTAATCAGGAAGAAACAGACAAAAATACAAACAAACCAATTACCAGGAATTAAATTAAATCTGTATTTTAAAACTTCTCAACAAACAAAAGTCTAACACCGGTATAGCTTCACAGATAAATTCTACCAAACACTTTCAAAAGAGCTACTGCCTCTCCTCAGACTATTTCAAAAATTGAAGAGGAGAAAATGCTTTCAATGCTGCTTTCAAGCCAGTATTACCCTGATTTATATATATATATATATAGGCAAAGAAAATTTAAATAAGAAAATTGCAGGCAAACATCACTGACAAACATAAATGCAAAAACACTCAACAAAGTATTGCCAAACTAAATTCAACAGTAAGTTAGAAGGTTCACACACCATGATTCAGTAGTATTTATCAAAGGGATGTAAAGATCTTTCAATATCCGCAAATCATTGTGATTCACCACATTAACAAATTGAATAAAATCATATGGTCACTTCAATTGATGCAGAAAAAGCTTTTGACAAAATTTAGCGTCTGTTTCAGAGAAGCCCATGGCACCCCACTCCAGTACTCTTGCCTGGAAAATCCCATGGATGGCAAAGCCTGATAAGCTGCAGTCCATGGGGTCGCTAAGAGTCGGACACAGGTGCGCGACTTCACTTTCACTTTTCACTTTCATACATTGGAGAAGGAAATGGCAACCCACTCCAGTGTTCTTGCCTGGAGAATCCCAGGGATGGGGGAGCCTGGTGGGCTGCCATCTATGGGTTCACACAGAGTAGGACATAACTGAAGCAACTTAGCAGCAGCAGCAGTGTCTGTTTACAATAAAACCTCTCCAGAAAGTGGGAATAGAAGTAACATACCTAAACATAATAAAGGCCTTATATGCCCCTACAGCCAACAATATACTCAATTGTGAAATTCAGAAAACACTTCCTCTAANACAGAGTAGGACATAACTGAAGCAACTTAGCAGCAGCAGCAGTGTCTGTTTACAATAAAACCTCTCCAGAAAGTGGGAATAGAAGTAACATACCTAAACATAATAAAGGCCTTATATGCCCCTACAGCCAACAATATACTCAATTGTGAAATTCAGAAAACACTTCCTCTAAGATCAGGAAGAAGATAAATTTGCCCACTCTCACTGCCTTTATTCAACAGAGTACTGAAAGTTCTAATCACAATTATACAAGAAAAAGAAATGAAAGTAACCCAAATTAGAAAGAAGTCAAAATTCTTGCAGATGACATGATACTCTATACAGAAACCCTAAAGACTCCACCNCTCTAAGATCAGGAAGAAGATAAATTTGCCCACTCTCACTGCCTTTATTCAACAGAGTACTGAAAGTTCTAATCACAATTATACAAGAAAAAGAAATGAAAGTAACCCAAATTAGAAAGAAGTCAAAATTCTTGCAGATGACATGATACTCTATACAGAAACCCTAAAGACTCCACCAAAAAAAACACACAAAACACTATTATATCTGATAAATGAATTTACTAAAGTTACAGGATACAAAATTAATACACAGAAATCTGTAGTTTTTCTATACAATAAAAAGCATCTATCAGAAAGAAAAATTAACAATCCCATTTATAATTGCATCAAACAGAATCAAATACCTAGGAATAAATTTAACTGGGGTGGTGAAAAGCCTGTACTCTGAACAGGATGACATTGACAAAGTAAATTGAAGAATACACAAGCAAATAGAAGATATACCTTGCTCATGAATTAGAAGAATTAATATTGTTAAGACATCCATATTACACAAAGTGATCTACAGATTCACTCAATCAATGCAATCTCAATCAAAGCATCAATAGCACTTTTCACAGGACTAGAACAAATAATTGCAAAGTTTATATAGAACCATGAAAGGCCCTGGATAGTCAAAGCAATTTTGAGGAAAAAAAGAAAAAAAGAAAAAAGCTGGAGGTATCACACTCCTTTACTTAAAACTTTACTACAAAGCTATAGTAATTAAACCAGCATGTAACTTGGTACAAAAAGACACGTAAATCAATGAGAGAGAGTGCCCAAATAAGCCAATGCCTATAGGATCAATTAATTTGTGACAAAGGAGACAAGAATATACAATGGGGAAAAGAGAGCTTCTTCAATAAATGGTGTTGGGGAGGACAGAGTGGGATGAATTGAGAAGGCAGCACTGACATATATACAATATCAAGTGCAAAAGAGTTAGTGAGTGGGAAGCAGTTGTATAGCATAGGAAACTCAGCTCAGTGCTCTGTGATGACCTAGAGGGCTGGGATTGGGGCGAGGCAGAGGGAGGCTCAAGAGGGAGGAGATATAGGTATACTTATAGCTAGTTCACACTGTTGTGTAGCAGAAACCAACACAACATGGTAAAGCAACTATACTTCAATTAAAAATAAATTAAAAATGGTGTTGGGAAAAATTGAATATCTGTATGTAAAAGAATCATACTGGACTAAATTCTTATACTACATACAAAAATAAATTCAAAATTGATTAAATATTAAAGTGTAAGACCTGAAACCATAGAACACTTAAAAGAAAACATAGGCAGTATGTTCTTGCCATCAGTCTTAGCAACACTTTTTTGGTGTGTCCTTACAATCCTGCAAAAAAAGAAAAAAACAAAACAAAACAATACAAATGAGACTACATCAGACTAAAAAATGCTTGCATAGTGAAGGAAATTATCAATGAAAGTAAAGCAACCTACTAAATAGGATAAGATATTTGAAAATAATATGTTTGATAAAGGCTTAATATCAAAAATATATAAATAACTCATACAACTCAATAACAACCCCCCCCCAACTTTCTGATTAAGTATCAGAGGATCTGAGTAGACATTTCTCCAAAGAAGACATACAGATGGCCAATCTCTGACACATGAAAAAATACTTAGCTTCATTAATCATCAGTGAAATGCATCGGAACAATATCACTTCCCACCTGTCAGAATGGCTATCATTGAACAGACAACACATGACAAGTATTGATGAGGATGTGGAGAAAAGGGAACCCTCCTGCACTATTGGTGTGGATCTAAATTGTCACAAGAAATATGGAAAATAGCATGCAGGTTCTTTAAAAAATTAGAAATAAGACTACCAGTATTCCCACTTATGGATATAAAGTAAGCAAAAACACCAACTCAAAAAGATATATGCACTCTTATGTTCATTGCAGCATTATTTACAGTAACCAAGATATGAAATAATTTTAAGTATTCATCAATAGATGAATGGATGAAAATATCTGGGAGATATATATGTACTTACACACAAACAATGAAATATTATTCAGCTATAAAAAAGAAAGAACTCTTGCCTTTTGAAAAAACATGAATGGACCTAGTAGGCATTATGTTTTGTTTGTTTTTGCCTTATAGTGCAGCTTGTGGGATCTTAGTTCCCCAACCAAGAATCAAACCTGGGCCCTTGGCAGTGAAAATGCAGAATTCTAACCACTGTACCTCCAGGGAATTCCCTAGAGGATATTAAGTGAAATAAGTCAGACAGAGAAAGACAAATACTTCAAATTTCACTTGCATGTGGAATCTAAAAAAACAAAACAAATGAATAAACATAACAAAACAGAAACAGAATGATAGATCAGAGAACAAATTGATGGTTGCTGCTTGGAGTGAAGTTGTGGGAGTGAGGGGTTGGGTGAAATAGGTGAAGGAGATTAAGATTTATTATTTGTTAATATTTATTGGATTTATTATTTCAACAATAAAATAAATAAGTCTAATGTACAGCATAAAGAACATAACTAATAATACTGTAATAATTTTGTATGGTGTCAAATGGTTACTAGACTTTTTAGGGTGATCATTTTGTAATGTATTTAGATATCAGATCACTATGTTGTAAACCTGGAACTAATAATATTGCACATCACCTATATTTCAATAAAAAATGTTTGCACTCACCTTCTGTAAAAAAATATAGTCTCTAGAAATCCAAAGTGCTATCCATTGTGCTACAGAGACTCCTAAGAATCTCTATTTCTCTACTAATTCTAGACACAAAATTTTCAGTGATGGTCATAGTGCTTTAATTCTTCCCGTCTCGAAAAAAATCATAGCCAAATTTAACTGCTTATTACAAAAACTTGAAGGGAAACATGGCATTTCAACAGGGTAGAGAAACATATACATCCTTCAAAGAACTCTTTATTCCTTTCTGTCAGGTAGTGTTAGTTGCTCAGTCATATCTGACTCTTTGCGAACCCACGGACTGTAGCTTGCCAGGCTCCACTGTCCATGGGATTCTCCAAGCAAGAATACTGGAGTGGACTGCCATTCCCTTCTCCCAAGGATCTTCCTGACCCAGGGATTGAGCTTGGGTCTCCTGCATTGCCTCTTTACTGTTCAGGTAAAATTTCCAAATATCATACCATATTCTTCTTGGGCTTCCCTGGTGGCTCAGACAGTAAAGAATCTGCCTGCAATGCAAGAGATCTGGGCTCCATCCCCGGATCGGGGAGATCCTCTGGAGAAGGGAATGGCAACCCACTCCAGTATTCTTGCCTGGAGAATTCTGTGACAGAAGAGCCTGGTGGGCTACAGTCCATGAGGTCACAAAGAGTTGGACATGACTGACTAACACACACACACACCCATACACACACACACGCACATTCTTACTAAAGCTGAGCTTCACTCCTGAAGAGGACAACTTCTCTAGCATCACTTTTTTTTTTTTTTTTTTTTTTTGCAAAATATCAGGATCCCTATCTACTGGAGACAATGGAAAATCACTAAAATTGTTTTCAAGCAATTGCAGCTGGTTATAAGGGTCGCAAATAGAGATGTGTGTTTCAGTTAAGGAAAAAGTTGTGTGCATAATCATGAATTATATCTGTACCCTCTTTTATCTATTGTAATTGTATTTATTATATTGTAAAAAAGATAAAATCAACTCAATTTGCATGAGAAACTAGAATATTTTAAAATAACATTAATTATAGATTATGGTCAAGGGGAAATTTTATTTCTAAACTTCTTTCAGCTACATCATCTGTCCCCTCAGGTTTGAATTGTAACCAAGTCAAGGTGTTTCATTTATCTCGAACCTCAGTTTCTTCATATATGAATTGAGGATATGGATAGTTACTTCACAGAACAAGGATTGCATCAAATGAAAAAGGAAAGTGCTTAGAAAAGTGAACAGAACATAGTAGGTTCTCAGTATATGTAAAAAGCACAACAGACACCACCGGGAGTTTGGTTTTAAAAAAGCAAAGAAGATACTGACAGTAAGGCAAGACTATATAGACCTGTGAGCACNATTGCATCAAATGAAAAAGGAAAGTGCTTAGAAAAGTGAACAGAACATAGTAGGTTCTCAGTATATGTAAAAAGCACAACAGACACCACCGGGAGTTTGGTTTTAAAAAAGCAAAGAAGATACTGACAGTAAGGCAAGACTATATAGACCTGTGAGCACTGAAAAGCTCTTTATATAGTAGCTGTACTCACTAATTTAAACCAGACTACCTGTTACTGGTGTACTAGGATTTTCCAGTAACATCTCAATACTGCTCATATAAACAAGAAGAGAAAGTCACCAGCAGCTTTATCTAAGAACAATATGGATAACTGCATATCTTAGTAGAGTCACATTTGGAAAAAACATATGCACACAGAACTGGCATCTCAGAACTGACATTTAGGCAGCATATAGTAACTTCTCTAAAGATTATATTGCCACTCATTTCTTTTAATTTTTTGCTTAGTTTAAATGCATAAACATCCACTTCACTGTTACATCTCCATTAATCTACTGTTATGAATTTTAAAGCTTACTTGCTTTATAAGTTCCATGTTTACTACAGACTTACTCTCTTGAACCCAAGAACCTGGGCAGTGTAGATCTGGAAAGTGCATGAAATGCAGGGCCCGCTTGGAAGAGTGCACTTGCAGGGCACCCTGGAGACTAAGCAGTGTAGATCTGGAAAGCACACACTGCCTTGGGCTGTGGCAAACCCAGTGTGGTCCATCCACTGTGAGCACTCCCCACACATGCCAGCAGTATTTGTTTGCAGTGTACCTCCATCCCCACCATGCAACTGAACAAGTGAGCCTAAATAAGTGGTCACCTTTGCCCCATTGCATCAAGGCAGAAATTAGACATTGAAGAGACTTGCAAACAGAGGAAGTCAAAACAAGGGGGAAGCACTCTGGAAGTAACAGGTGCAACAGATTAAAACCCTGCATTTAATACTGGAGATATTTGAGGGCACCTATAGACCTCTTGATGAAAGTGAAAGTGGAGAGTGAAAAAGTTGGCTTAAAGCTCAACATTCAGAAAACGAANGGTCGCTAACAGTCGGACAGACTGAGCGACTTCACTTTCACTTTTCTCTTTCATGCATTGGAGAAGGAAATGGCAACCCACTCCAGTATTCTTGCCTGGAGAATCCCAGGGATGGGGGAGCCTGGTGGGCTGCTGTCTATGCGGTCACACAGAGTCGGACACGACTGAAGTGACTTAGCAGAACAGCAGTCTTGAGGCCAGGAAAGGGAAAAAAGAACAAGAGAATCATAAATACTGGTTCTGATGTTTTGAGCTCTGGAACCACCAGTGCAACTACCTACTTGTGAATTAACTATATGTAAGAAGAATGAAATCAAGAATTTTTCAAATTGTTGTAAATAGCAATTCTATGACTTGTAGCTGAAGGCAATATTTCTATGGTCCTACAGAATTTTTATAGTACATCTCGGGGCTTCAAAGGGCCAAAGTCATGTGCCATTTAGGCAGTAGTTCTACACTGCAAGGATGAAAGTTCTGTAAATAGTATTTGCCTTATTAGAATGTTAATATAACATTATATTATATAATGACATTTATAGTCAAAACTCTTTCAGTGCATCTAATCCTAAAAGATCAAAGAAGATCGTTTCTTAAAGAAGGCTTTGTTGTTGTTCAGTTGCTCAGTTGTGTCCAACGTTTTGTGACCCCATGGACAGCAGCATACCAGGCTTCCCTGTCCTTCACTGTCTCCCAGAGTTTACTCAAACTCATGTTTACTGAATCTATGATGCCATCCAACCATTTCATCCTCTGTTGCCCCCTTCTCCTCCTGCCCTCAATCTTTCCCAGCATTAGGGTCAAAGAAGGCTTTGGACTAAAATCACTAGAACATTAATAACATTAAGTGTATAGAAGAAACAGTGTTCATTGAAGCCACTTAAAAATCATAAATCTCCTTTAAGAGAATGGAGTCATCACCCAGAAAAACCACTACAGCTGCTTCCTGCCCTTTAGATGTGCCTGCTCCTACTTTTCTAAAATTGTCCCTATGGTACAAATTATTTTGTTATTTTTCACTGAGGTTAGCATGACACTGTATTTCCCTGCCACTGAATATTTTCTGTGTATAACATACTATTGTCTCTTTGTAGTTGAATTATTTAGTGCTTTCTCCAAATGTGGAACATTTAAGATGTCCTAGGAGAAGGCAATGGCACCTCACCCCAGTACTCTTGCCTGGAAAATCTCCAGTACTCAGATATGAGCCTGGTGGGCCACAGTCCATGGGGTCTCTAACAGTCGAATACGACTGAGCGACTTCACTTTCACTTTTCACTTTGATGCATTGGAGAAGGAAATGGCAACCCACTCCAGTGTTCTTGCCTGGAGAATCCCAGGGATGGGGAGCCTGGTGGGCTGCCGTCTACGGGGTTGCACGGAGTCGGACACGACTGAAGCGACTTAGCAGCAGCAGCAGGGATGAGCACAGGCCTCCCTTGTGACTCAGCTGGTAAAAAATCTGCCTGCAATGTAGGAGACCTGGGTTTGATCCCTGGGTTGGGAAGATCCCCTAGAGGAAGGAAAGACTACCCACTCCAGTATTCTGGCCTGGAGAATTCCACGGACTGTATAGATCATTATGGAACCCCAGCTGGGGTCCCCTATTCAGCACTGACTGCCCCCCATGCACACATACAGCAGCTGCTCCTCCAACCATACCCCTCCTCCTGCTCCCCACAACCCACAGCCCTTGACCCTGGCCAGTCTCCCCCAACACAGGCCACCAGATGGGCTCCTGAGACCCTCCCCCTGGCAAAAGGCTGTCTGTGTGCAGCTCATTGCGCTGGGGGTGGAGAGTAGGAGAATGTATGTTAGACTTTGGACTGGCAGATAGAGGCCTGGGGTGGGGGGGTCAGTGTGCCTCAGTTTCCTCCCCAACAACGGAATTTTTATAATATCTGAAAACTGAGGGGACTTCCCTGGTGGTTCAGACTGTAAGAGTCCACCTGCAATATAGGAAATGTGGGTTCGACCCCTGGGTTGGGAAGATCCCCTGGAGAAGGAAATGGCAACCCACTTCAGTGCTCTTGCCTGGAGAATCCCCTGGACAGAGGAGCCTGGTGGGCTACAGTCCATGGGGTCACAGAGTCGAGCACAACTGAGATACTGGCACACACACGCACACAGGGATGAGCACTGTTTGTGGGCCACTCATTATTTCTTCACAATTATTTCTTCTCTTCTCATTTCTCAATTATTTCTTTGCTTCTCTGAAGAGAAGTGAGATTATTGAAACAGAATTGTGAGCGTATTCAGGGCCATTCATGAACGCTTCCGTTAAGGAGGCAGAAGAATGCTCCTTTTGTGCAGATCTTGATGATGCTGAGTATTATCACATTTTAAAACCTCTGCTGATTTTTAATAGGTGAATGAGCTCAGATCCTATTCTTGGCAACTGTGAATTTGTTCTTTACCTGGCCTATGTCACCTGTGCCATTGTTTTCAGCATAATCACTAAGTTACTATTTGCCAAAGTAAACCAAAGATGAAAAAGGTGGGAGCCTACTCATGTCCAAGTCACAAATCCAATTTGTCCAAAACTGAGAGAAAGAAATGATTAGTGCCCAGAAATCACAGCCTTAGTCTGAAGCAGCTTAGCCTTAATCATCCCACCAACTCACAAAGACAGATTGTGAAGCATGAGTAATTGCTTATTGCTGCCCCGTCCAAGTTCTTACTATCACCTGGATTGGATGTCATGGCGAGCACAGGAAGACAGAACCGAGGGTCCAGTACTGCAGACTGATGCGAAAGAGAGAGTGTGGACCGAAAGAGGCATCTCCAAACGCTGCTGACCCCTTGACAGGCTGAGCTGCTGCCAGTGAAAATAAGAAGGGATGTTTCTCAAGGGAGTGCCGGGGCTCCTGACAGAGTTTGTTCTGGGTGACCGGCAATGAAAAATCCTGGATTCACTTGTTAGCCTCAAGTAATCTTGATTGATTCTCAGTGCTGTAATTTTGTTTGATCCCTTTCCATCAAAAATCTTTTTAACAGCTTTATTGAGATAAAATTCACACACCACCACATTCACCCATTTGAAGTTGTACAAGTCAAGTTTTTAGTGTAGCTATCAAGCTGTGCAAGAGTCACCACAATCCAATTTTAAAACATTTTCATTATCCTAAAAAGAGACCCCATACCCATTAGCAATCACTCCCCTCCCCTCTCTCCCTCCAGCCCTAGGCAACCACTAATCTACTTTCTGTCTCTTCAAAAGGCTGTCATAGGCAAATAATCCCTAGAATTTACTTTGATTTACCTCTCTTTGGCTGTTACAAGACCAAAAGGTCACGACAGCATGATGCCCCCCAATTTTTTAAAATTACACCAACAATAATAGTCTCATTAGGTCTCCAAACATGAGGAAAATAAAAGCACGTTTTCAACAAATCTCCAGTGGGGTTCATTGCTAGTCTTTGTGTGAGATGCCCATGGGCTGACATTAGCCAGCTCTGGCTCTAGCTGATGCCTGATCAGGCCAGACCTGCCCCTCGGAACTGGTGTCCATGGGTCATGACTTTGGCAGAGTTCGGCACAGGATTTCCTGGTGGAAGGTTTCTGCCATCCGTCCATCGTGCTTCTCAAGCTAGAAGACGGACTTTTACTGTAAACTTGGGGCAAAAGCTGCCTGAACTGAAAATGACATCAACTGTCCCCGGGAGGACTTGTGTCAACTCTGAGAGGTCATGCCCCGGTGTGGGGGGACACTGCAGGGCTCTCCCCCAGAACATTCCTCAGATGTGTAAGGGTGAGAGAGTTACTTAGTGATGGGATAGAAAACAATGTCTCCAATACTGGGGAACAGCAAGGGAAGGAAATTTGCTCTGCAGTTACTAAACTTAATCCAAATAAACCTCTTCTTAGAAGCAGTCGAGCAGAAATACCCAGATTGTCTGTGACAACAAACACACGAGTTAATTACTGTGGCTCAGCTCTGCACAGCTGTCAAAGAACTCCTTAAGCGGGGATTCTGTGCAGGTCGCAGTGGGCATTTTTATACCGTTTGTCATCCCTCGCGCTGGGTTAGTCTCTCACTGCCAGACGTCTGGATTCAGTGGCATGGACAATGCTGAGTATTCATAAATCAGTCACAATACAACTGCCAGGAGAAGAGGGATGGTGCTCAGGCCTATTATCTTGACAAATCCTCAGATTTTTACTGTGATTCAAGTCAATTCCCTTGGAGACCAAGAGATTTGCTTTGACTGGGAAATGGGCCTGATCTGGGTAATGAGTCCCTGTGTCTGGGGCCCTGGCTACCTGCTGTCCTATACAAATAGCTTGGTTCTCAATCATTGTAGCTTTTGGAATGGCTCCCCGGACAAAGAGTGCTTCTTTGTCTTTGTCAGATGTAGGCTGAAGGTCTTGGATGGAGAAAATGGGTATGAGTGGATTGTAACATTCCTGGGAGAGAGCAGGAGGGGAGGGATTTCCCAAGTTTAAAGAGGGCTTGGGAAGCAGTAAGTGGAACTTCTCTTTCTTCCTCTTCCCTCTCTTCCAGATCTTAGATGTCTGGTGATACCCACCATCACCTGGGCCTATCCTCTACCCTCCCAGACTACAAGAGGAGAAGGAAGGGAAGGGAAATGAACATTTAGTTGCATCTGTTCTTCACTAGGTACTAAGCTAAGGTTCTGGGGTTTCCTTGGTGGCTCAGTGGTAAAGAATCCATCTGCAAGTGTAGGAGATGCAGGAGACAGGGGTTTGATCCCTGGGTCAGGAAGATCCCCTGGAGGAGGAAATGGCAACCTACTCCAGTATTCTTACCTGGAGAATCCCATGGACAGAGGAGCCTGGCAGGCTACAGTCTGTGGGTTTGCAAAGAGTCGAACACGACTGAATGACTAACACAACAACNTCCCCTGGAGGAGGAAATGGCAACCTACTCCAGTATTCTTACCTGGAGAATCCCATGGACAGAGGAGCCTGGCAGGCTACAGTCTGTGGGTTTGCAAAGAGTCGAACACGACTGAATGACTAACACAACAACAACGATCTAAGGTTTTAATAGAGTATTTCATTTAACTGTCAAATGAAACCTACCAAAAGAACAACTCTGATTGCAGAAATGGGGAACTAGGGGCTCAGGTGAATTAATAACTTGCCAAGTTACGCAGAGATTGGGTGATGGAAATTTAGAAATGGCCAAGTGTGCGACTTCCACTGATCCCTGCTCACTAGAAACTGGGCTAAAATAATCCACAGTTGGTAGGAACCCTAACCCAGAAGGTTCTCATCCAAAGTGGTGTGTTTGAACTCTTTCTTAGGCCCTGATAACTCATAAGTTCTAGAGGGACAGGACATCCTCATCTTGAGAATGTGCTGGTTCCTAAGCTCTGAATACATTTCCCCATTGACGTATACTACACATGGTATCTGGCTTCCTAGTCCAGTGTACAAACTCTATTCTGTTTATGAAGTACTTGAAAACAGTACTAATTGTACCTCAGTAATGTAACCTAAGCATATAATGATGTTTTGGTGGAAAAATAAGTTACTTATGATCCCAGGAACACATTTCTTCTTAATACCATAAAACTGGGGATTATCCCAGCTCCAAACAACTGGTAGTGGTCTCTATGGCCTGGGCAAGAATTAGGACAGAGGATGTGAGGGAAGGTCAGACAAGGAGCTCAAGGAGCCCTTGGGTGGGGGTATGGGAAGGGGTGGTGGTAAGGACCCCAGGTTGTGAGCGAGTTGAAGACCTGGGCTGTGTGGGCTCTGGGGCGGGGGCTGTGGCAGTGGGCTGAGGTGTTTCATGTCCATCAACCTCTGAGGTCCTCTCTTAGGAGGACACAGCAAGCTGGTCCTCCTTTCTTTCTCTGTAATACAGAACTGTCATTCTAGTCCACTTTCCCTTGTTCTTTTTAAGGCCACCCTTTCCTTTTTTTCTGAGGCTCCCACATGAGCTTTTAGCTCATGACCCCCTATTCCTGGTATACTCTGCATCTATCTGCTCTGTATGACATAGCCAGAACAGTCTTTCTAAAAAGGCTAAGCTGAATATAGTAAAACACTACATAATGATCAAAGGATCAATCCAAGAAGAAGATATAACAATTATAAATATATATGCACCCAACATAGGAGCACCGCAATATGTAAGACAAATGCTAACAAGTATGAAAGGGGAAATTGACAATAACGAACAATAGTGGGGAGACTTTAATACCCCACTTACACCTATGGATAGATCAACTAAACAGAAAATTAACGAGGAAACACAAACTTTAAAGGATACAATAGACCACTTAGACCTAATTGATATCTATAGGACATTTCACCCCCAAAAATTGAATTTAACTTTTTTCTCAAGTGAACACGGAACCTTCTCCAGGATAGATCACATCCTGGGCCATAAATCTAGCCTTGGTAAATTCAAAAAAATTGAAATCATTCCAAGCATCTTTTCTGACCACAGTGCAGTAAGATTAGATCTCAATTACAGGAGAAAAACTATTAAAAATTACAACATATGTAGGCTGAACAACACGCTGCTGAATAACAAACACATCACAGAAGAAATAAAAAAAAAAGAAATCAAAATATGCATAGAAACAAATGAAAATTAAAACACAACAACCCAAAACCTGTGGGACACTGTAAAAGTAGTGTTAAGGGGAAGGTTCACAGCAATACAAGCATACCTCAAGAAACAAGAAAAAAGTCAACTAAATAACCTAACTCTATGCCTAAAGCAACTAGAAAAGGAAGAAATGAAGAACCCTAGGGTTAGTAGAAGGAAAGAAATCTTAAAAATTAGGGCAGAAATAAATGCAAAAGAAACAAAAGAGACCATAGCAAAAATCAACAAAGCCAAAAGCTGGTTTTTTGAAAAGATAAATAAAATTGACAAACCATTAGCCAGACTCATCAAGAAACAAAGGGAGAAAAATCAAATCAATAAAATCAGAAATGAAAATGGAGAGATCACAACAGACAACACAGAAATACAAAGAATCATAAGAGACTACTATCAGCAATTATATGCCAATAAATTGGACAACGTGGAAGAAATGGACAAATTCTTAGAAAAATACAACTTTCCAAAACTGAACCAGGAAGAAATAGAAAATCTTAACAGACCCATCACAAGCACGGAAATTGAAACTGTAATCAGAAATCTTCCAGCAAACAAAAGCCCAGGTCCAGACGGCTTCACAGCTGAATTCTACCAAAAATTTCGAGAAGAGCTAACACCTATCCTACTCAAACTCTTCCAGAAAATTGCAGAGGAAGGTAAACTTCCAAACTCATTCTATGAGGCCACCATCACCCTAATACCAAAACCTGACAAAGATGCCACAAAAAAAGAAAACTACAGGCCAATATCACTGATGAACATAGATGCAAAAATCCTCAACAAAATTCTAGCAATCAGAATCCAACAACACATTAAAAAGATCATACACCATGACCAAGTAGGCTTTATCCCAGGAATGCAAGGATTCTTCAATATTCGCAAATCAATCAATGTAATTCACCACATTAACAAATTGAAAAATAAATGCCATATGATTATCTCAATAGATGCAGAGAAGGCCTTTGATAAAATTCAACATCCATTTATGATAAAAACTCTCCAGAAAGCAGGAATAGAAGGAACATACCTCAACATAATAAAAGCTATATATGACAAACCCACAGCAAACATTATCCTCAATGGTGAAAAATTGAAAGCATTTCCCCTAAAGTCAGGAACAAGACAAGGATGTCCACTTTCACCGCTACTATTCAACATAGTTCTGGAAGTTTTGGCCACAGCAATCAGAGCAGAAAAAGAAATAAAAGGAATCCAAATTGGAAAAGAAGAAGTAAAACTCTCACTGTTTGCAGATGACATGATCCTCTACATAGAAAACCCTAAAGACTCCACCAGAAAATTACTAGAGCTAATCAATGAATATAGTAAAGTTGCAGGATATAAAATCAACACACAGAAATCCCTTGCATTCCTATACACTAATAATGAGAAAGTAGAAAAAGAAATTAAGGAAACAATTCCATTCACCATTGCAACGAAAAGAATAAAATACTTAGGAATATATCTACCTAAAGAAACTAAAGACCTATATATAGAAAACTATAAAACACTGGTGAAAGAAATCAAAGAAGACACTAATAGATGGAGAAATATACCATGTTCATGGATCAGAAGAATCAATATAGTGAAAAAGGATATACTACTGAAAGCAATCTATAGATTCAATGCAATCCCTATCAAGCTACCAAGCTACCAGTAGTATTTTTCACAGAGCTAGAACAAGTAATTTCAAAATGTGTATGGAGATACAAAAAACCTCGAATAGCCAAACCAATTTTGAGAAAGAAGAATGGAACTGGAGGAATCAACCTGCCTGACTTCAGGCTCTACAAAGCCACAGTCATCAAAACAGTATGGTACTGGCACAAAGACAGAAATACAGATCAATGGAACAAAATAGAAAGCCCAGAGATAAATCCATGCACCTATGGACACCTTATCTTTGACAAAGGAGGCAAGAATATACAATGGATTAAAGACAATCTCTGTAACAAGTGGTGCTGGGAAAACTGGCCAACCACTAGTAAAAGAATGAAACTAGATTACTTTCTAACACCATACACAAAAATAAACTCAAAATGGATTAAAGATATAAATATAAGACCAGAAACTATAAAACTCCTAGATGAGAACACAGGTGAAACTCTCTCTGACATAAATCACAGCAAGATCCTCTATGACCCACCTCCCAGAATATTGGAAATAAAAGCAAAAATAAACAAATGGCACCTAATTAAAATTAAAGGTTCTGCACAACAAAGGAAACTCTAAGCAAGGTGAAAAGACAGCCTTCAGAATGGGAGAAAATAATAGCAAATGAAGCAACTGACAAAGAACTAATCTCAAAAATATACAAGCAACTCCTGCAGCTCAATTCCAGAAAAATAAACAACCCAATCAAAAAATGGGCCAAATAACTAAACAGACATTATTCCAAAGAACACATACAGATGGCTAAGAAACACATGAAAAGATGCTCAACATCACTCATTATCAGAGAAATGAAAATCAACACCACCATGATGCAACATTTTACACCAGTCAGAATGGCTGCTATCCAAAAGTCTACAAGCAATAAATGCTGGAGAGGATGTGGAGAAAAGGGAACCCTCTTACACTGTTGGTGGGAATGCAAACTAGTACAGCCACTATGGAGAACAGTGTGAAGATTCCTTAAAAAACTGGAAATAGAACTGTCTTATGAGCCAGCAATCCCACTACTGGGCATACACACAGAGGAAACCAGAATTGAAAGAGACACGTGTACCCCAATGTTCATTGCAGTACTGTTTATAATAGCCAGGACATGGAAGCAACCTAGATGTCCATCAGCAGACGAATGGATAAGAAAGCTGTTCTACATATACACAATGGAGTGTTATTCAGCCATTAAAAAGAATACATTTGAATCAGTTCTAATGAGGTGGATGAAACTCTAGCCTATTATAGAGTGAAGTAAGCCAGAACGAGAAACACCAATACAATATACTAACTCATTTATATGGAATTTAGAAAGATGGTAACGATAATCCTGTATGTGAGACAGCAAAAGCGACACAGATGTACTGAACAGTCTTTTAGACTATGTGGGAGAGGGAGAGAGAGAGGGCGGGATGATTTGGGAGAATGGCATTGAAACATGTATAATATCATAAATGAAACGAATCTCCAGTCCAGGTTTGATGCATGATACAAGATGCTTGGGGCTGGTGCAGTGGGATTATCCAGAGGGATGGTACAGGGAGGGAGGTGGGCGGGAGGTTCAGGATGGGAAACACATATACAACCATCGTGGACTCATGTTGATGTATGGCAAAACCAATACAACATTGTAAAGTAATTAGCCTCCAATTAAATAAATAAATTTATATTGAAAATAAGTAAGTAAAGGTGCTCCAAAGACTTGAAAACAGAATATCAGGGAATGCTTAACTGGAGGATTTCTACATGCTGTTTCTCAAAGGCCTTTGTTTCTTTTTAAGCAAAACAGCATGCTGCTCCCAGGAACTGGGGTCATTGTATAAGACAGGCTTGAATCTCCTCTAGTAAGCATTATCTTTATGACAAAACTGCTTAGTTTCAATCCCCTTTCTTGAGATATGGATTGTCTCCTGACCTTGTGGCCATCATCATCCCTTGTTCCCTTGGTAATGGTTACTGTACGTTTGGTTTTCTGATCTTTATCATTGATGAAAGAAACTTCTTGTACTACAGCCTATATATACTCACAGAAAAATCATTAAAACATCTTTGCTCCATCAGAGCTTGGGTCCCCGTGTCTTTCTTTGTTTCTTTCTCTCACTCTCCTCAGCTGATTCCTTGGAGCACAGAGACCCATCTTGCTCACTCTCCTGCCCAGGCTTCTAAGACTCTCTCGAGAAGGCTCACTGTGGCTTCACCCTCCTCAAGAGAGTGCCCAGTGCCTTCGTGAGAGACACAAGTCCTATGTCAATGACTTTATTGGTTTTCTCCATAAACCAGGGAGTATCAGCCTCTTTCTCTCTTTCACTTTCCTATCATCACCTCCGGAACACCAGGTCCCGGTCCATTAAAGGACCCCAACAGAGAAAATGCAAGAAACATTTAACACAGTAATACAATCACCAAGCACACAGAAGAAATAAATAATAACCAAATAGAGATGAATAACACAATAACTGAAGTTAAAAATATTCTAGAAGGAACCAATAGCAGAATAACTAAGGGAGAAGAAAAGATAAGTGAGCTGGAGGAAAGAATGGTGGGAATAACTGCTGAAGAGCAGAATAGAGGGAAAGTAATGAAAAGAACGGAAAATAATCTCAGGCCTTTGGGACAAAATTAAAGACACGAACATTCAAGATATAGGGGTCCCAGAGGAAACAACAAAAGCATTGAAACAATATTTGAAGAAATTATAGTTGAAATTTTCCCTAACATGGGAAAGGAAATAGTCAAGTCCAAGAAGCACAGAGTCTTTACAGGATAAACCCAGGGAAAAACACATTAAGACACATATTAGTCAAGCTAACAGAGATTAAGCACAAAGAAAATAATACTAAAAACAGCAAGAGCAGAGCAACAAGTAACATAGAAGGGAAAATCCATACTATCAAGAGTGGATCTTTCAGCAGAAACTCTGCAGGCCAGAAGATAATTGCAGGATATATTTAAAGTACTGAAAGAAAAAGGAAAAAATCTACAACCAAGATTACTAGACCGGCCAAAAATCTCATTCAAAATTGACAGAGAAATCAAAAGCTTAGAAGACAAGCAGAAGATAATTCAACACCACCAAACCAGCCTTGAAGTAACACTAAAGGAACTTAAATAGCCAGTAAACACAAGAAAATGAAAGACCTATAAAAACAAATCCAGACAATCAAGAAAATGCCATCAGGAACATACATATCAATAATTACCTTAAATGTAAACTGGTTAAATGCACCAACCAAAAGATACAGACTGAATGGATACAAAAGCAAGACCCATATGTATACTGCCTCCAGGACACCTACTTTAGACTTAGTGACACGTAGTGACTGAAAGGAAAATTATGGAAAAAGATATTTCATGTGAATGAAAAACAAAAGTGGGAGTGGCAATCCCTAATTCAGACAAAATAGATTTTAAAATAAAGAATATTATAAGAGACAAAGAAGGACACTACATAATGATCAAGGTATCAATCCAAGAAGAAGACATAACAATTCTAAATATTTATGCACCCAACATAGAGGCCTAGAGGAGCTATCCCACGTTGAAGGCCAGGAACGGCGGCGGTAAGGAGATACCCCTCGTCCAACGTAAGAAGCAGTGGCTGTGCTTTGCTGGAGCAGCCGTGAAGAGACAACCCACACCCAAGGTAAGAGAAACCCAAGTAAGATGGTAGGTATTGCAAGAGGGCATCAGAGGGAAGACACACTGAAACCATACTCACAGAAATCTAGTCAATCTAATCACACTAGGGCCACAGCCTTGTCTAACTCAATGAAACCAAGCCATGCCTGCAGGGCAACCCAAGATGGGCGGGTCATGGTGGAGAGGTCTGACAGAACTTGGTCCACTGGAGAAGGAAATGGCAAACCACTTCAGTATTCTTGCCTCAAGAACCCCATGAACAGTATGAAAAGGCAAAACGATAGGATACTGAAAGAGGAATTCCCCAGGCCAGTAGGTGCCCAATATGCTCCTGGAGATCAGTGGAGAAATAACTCCAGAAAGAATGAAGGGATGGAGCCAAAGAAAAAACAGTACCAAGTTGTGCATGTGACTGGTGATAGAAACAAGATCTTATGCTGTAAAGAGCAATATTGCATAGGAATCTGGAATGTCAGGTCCATGAATCAGGGCAAATTGGAAGTGGTCAAACAAGAGATGGCAAGAGTGAATGTCAACATTCCAGGAATCAGCAAACTAAAATGGACTGGACTGGGTGAATTTAACTCAGATGACAATTATATCTACTACTGNCTGATGCAAAGAACTGACTCATTTGAAAAGACCCTGATGCTAGGAAAGATTGAAGGCAGGAGGAGAAGGTGATGACAGAGGATGAGATGGTTGGATGGCATCACCCACTCAATGGACATGGCTTTGGATGGAGTCCGGGAGTTGGTGATGGACAGGGAGTCCTGGCATGCTGTGGTTCACGGGGTTGCAAAGAGTCAGACATGACTGAGTGACTGAACTGAACTGATGTAAGAGGAATATTCATGTGAAAATGCAGTTCCTGACTCTCCTTACATGCCCATTTTTCACCTGCCCACCCCAAGGGGCATTTGAATTGTGGCCCTGGGTTGACTTGGTCCTGTTGGACTTGAGGGCAGGGGTGATTTCAGGCAAATCTCTCATTTATTTTTTTCATCTCGTTCAACATTTTAAAAATTAATTTCAGTGACATATAGTTCCTTTGGACTTCCCTGGTGGCTCGGACAGTTTTGGGACTTCCCAGGTGGCGCTAGTAGTAATTAAGAACTCGCCTGCCAGTGCAGGAGACTTAAGAGACAAATGTTCAGTCCTTGGATAGGAAAAATCCCCTGGAAGAGGGCATGGTGACCCACTCCATTATTCTTGTCTGGAGAATCCCTCAGACAGTAGAGCCCAGTGGGCTTTAATCCACGGGGTCACAAAGAGTCAGACACAACTGAAGTGACTGAGCACGCAGACATAGTTGGTTTATAATATTGTGCTTCTTTCTGCTGGACAGCGAAGTGAACTAGTCATGAGCATACATATATCCCATCCCTTGTGGACCTCCCTCCCTCCCACCCCGCATCCCACCCATTTTACATGT
>SJYX01000635.1:449022-534642 GCA_006410675.1 Oreotragus oreotragus | reverse complement strand
CATCCCACCCATTTTACATGTGAGGGCTCTGGCTGCACAGAAGTTCACAGCCCAGGTGTGAGGTCCTTTTGGAAATCCCATCGCATCCCAGCAGAAAAGTTCTCTCTTCTGTTTAAACAACTCTCCCTTCAAATTAATTCAGTCTCTCAAAGTCTTTCTTTTTCTGTTAAAAAAAATAGTAAAAGCAAATATAAGGACATTTTTATGAAGAGGGGGTGCTGTAACCCCCTCCCCCACCCCAGCTGCCTTTGATGTGGCATATTCCCTTTCGTGTGGTGCCACCAGAGTTCAACCTGCTGCTGCCAAGTGGCCTCAAAACACCAGAATAGTTAGTCCTGTCAACATAGTTGATCGGCTGCTATCACTGTCCTGAGATGCACACATGGGTGGTGGCTGCTTTCCAAGGGGTTCTCAGCATTGGTATCTGAGTCCTGGGTTCTCTATCTTCTTTCTCCCAGTGTGACCCTCAGTTTCCCCATCTGTGAAATGGGCATGGAGCGCTACCTCACAGTTGGTTGCACTGACCAGGGAGATGCTGCCATGGAGGGCTGAACACAGGGGAGGGTGAGCCCCACCCCCCTCAGGTGGCCCCCTTAGCCCGGCATCCCTCCCACTCACTGCTCAGACTGTTGTGATGTTGCCTTGCTATCCTGACACTGTAGTGGGGTCCTGCGTCCACAACCTTCCCCTTTCCATTCCTTCTTTCCCCTACTCTTGCCTTCTTTCCTCCTTCTCTCCTTCAGTGAAGTTCTTGGGAGCAGCGTAGTGTGACTGTTCAGGGCAGGCCTGGCTACAAGATCAAGAGCCTCCTCAGGGCCAGGCTGAGTGTGAGGACAAACAGCTCAGGGACAGCGAGCTCTGGAGGGAGTGTGGGGGCTGAAGATCCCTGAACCAGCCTCCCAACGTCTGCCAGATACTAGCCTGGCCTGGCCTCTGCTCTGGACATAGAGGCTCTTTGCATACGCAAAGGAGCCTTCAGCCTTCCCAGGCTTCGGGCGGCATCATTCCGGCCACCTGCTTTGGAAGCGCAGACTGGGGCCACTGGGCCCTTCCAAGGGGCTGAGGTAGGGACTCCCCGTCAGGGGCAGGAGAGGAGCTGAGTCCCCTCGGTGGTGGAGAGAGCTGCTGTGGCTTTCCCGCCTGCTCTGCTTTGTCTCTTCCCCTGTCTCCTTCTCCCTCTCTTACTCCCTCCCAGCCCTCCCCACCCTTTTCCTCACCCTAATCCCTTCTGATGGAGACCTAGTGTCCAGGCTGTCTTTTCCAAAGGGCGTGTCCAGGTGGAGAAATGCCAGGATGTGACCAAAGATGTCCCCATGCTAATCCTTATAATCGGTGACACTCCCTTATGTGGCAGGAAAGTTAAAGTTGCAGAGGGAAGTGATGCTGCCAATCAGCTGACTTTAAAACAGGGAGATTGTCCTGGACTATCCAGGTGGACCAGTGTCATCAATATGCATGTGCAAGCGCGTGTGCGTGCTAAGTCGCTTCAGTTGTTTCTGACTCTGGGTGACCCTATGAACTGCACCCCATCAGGCTCCCCTGTCCATTGGATTTTCCAGGCAAGAATTCTGGAGTGGGTTGCTGTTCCCTTCTCCAGGGCATCTTCCAGACCTATGGATCGAACCTGGGTCTCCTGCATTGTCAGGCAGATTCTTTACAGTCTGAGCCACCAGGGAAGCCCCCCACCCCCCCGCAATGCCATCACAAAATCCTTTAAATGGAGGCAGGAGAGTCAGCGTCAGAGGGAGAAAAATAAGTCAGCCTTTTTTGGCTTTGAAGGTGGAAGAGGCCATGAGCCACGGGATTTTGGCAGGCTCTAGGTGCTGGAAAAGGCAAGTATAAATGGATTCTCTCCTAGAGCCTCGGGCATCTCACTGCCCAGATTCGAATCCTGGCTCTGTCTATGGGCTGATGGCTTGGGTCGTGTTTCTTAACTTTACTGTGCCTTGCTTTCTGCTTTGTAAAAAGTAAATAATGATGGCATTTCTCCCAAGGGATGGTTGTGAAGATGTGAGATCATGAGTGTAAACCCCTTGGACCAGGAGTAGCCCATTGCCCATGGACTCCTGATAATGACTTCCAGGTTTTTAATTTTCCCCCAAATACCACCTTCCTCACAGACAGTGGGAGCATGTTTGTAGGTGGGAGACATGAGGAAAAATTCAGCTCCTACTGGCTACTCTGAGAGGTGTCCTTGCAAAACCATGGCTTTTCTATGAGAAACTTTCTCATGAAAGATGGCTGTCCCACCGTCTCCGTCAGATTTAGGGAGCCCCATGCTGTGAGCTGTGCTACTTAGAAATACTGTTCATTATGAGGTTGCTCATGTCATTTGGCAAGGAATTAAATCCCTTGTCAAGTAAATGTATTGTTATTAGTTTGAAAGGATGGTCTTAGATTTCTACTTCTTTCAAAATAAAGCCCATGGAAGACAAAAAGGACAGGTGGAAGTTACAGGCTAAGTTTTCTGTACGTGCTTGTAAAATTGCTGAACATATGTGAATGAAGACAAACATGGTAATATGAATAGTAGCTTAAACTCACTGCAAGAGGGCCACTTTCTTTATTTTTTAAAAATTATAGTTGATTTACAAATTTATAATAGTTTTAGGTGAAGCATGCCACTTTTAAATTCATTTTTTTAAAAATAAAAAATACTTAAAAAGAACTTTACAGTACTGCTTTGGTACATAGAAAACACAATCACTTGCCAGAAACAAGAATAGTTATCATCATTACTATTAGTGACATTTTGAGCATTTATTCTGTGGCGAGAACTGCCAGAATGCTTCATAAACTGTGACACATTCATCCTCATCATGGATGTTACTCTGTGACGTTGGTACCATTATTCCCATTTTACAGATGAAGAAACTGAGGTTAACTTCTTCTTTCAATCTGCTCACAATAGGGGTCTCCAGTGAGGACATGAAAATTACTTGAATTCACCTTTTTAATGCACCCTCTCTGCTTTCTTTATTCCACTCAGCTCCTGTTCTTCCTGAAAAAGTTAGAAACTTGGCCCAACATCACTTCTCACCCCCACCCCTAAGCCTAGGCTGGTGAATGCCTTCTCTTGTCCCCAGTACTGCAGCTCTGAAGCACCCACCACATGCACTACCAGACAGAGCTCTTCAAGGGCAGAGACAGAATCCCCCCAATGCCCTCTCCACTCCACAGCCCTGGCGCACAGTAAGTGCTCAGTAAACACTTGTTAAAGAGATGAGTGAATGAGCAAATCAAAAGCCGGAAGTGAATTCAAAGTCCAGTACAGCTGAGGTTCCCCACCCATGGGCACCTGGGTGATCAAGACAGTTCCCGACTTTGTTTTGGTAGTGACCTGTCTACTTTAAGGTGGAGCTACCCTGAGCCTCATCTTCTTGTCTACATGATGGAGTGATAGTAGAATGGGGGCTGTTATAAGGATCGAGTTCATATTTTAGATTAGAACAGAGACTGGCACAGAGCAAATGGTCAAAACTGTTAATAATAACATTATGTGTAATCACTGTGTATATGATATACTTATCTATGTATCATAATTATTTATGGCAAGCGATACTGGGTTTCTATTTACTGTAGTGTTGTGAAGTTCTATTTAGAAATAAATGAATTTGATTTTTTAAAAGTGAGTTGAGGGCGTTCCTGGTGGCTCAGTGATAAAGAATCCGCCTTACAATGCAGGAGACACAGATTTGATCACTGGTTTGGGAAGATCCCACATGCGGTGGAGCAACTAAGCCTGCGCATCACAACTACTGAGCCTGTGCTCTGGAGCCTGGGAGCCACAGCTACAGAGCCCACGTGCCGCAGCTCCTGGAGTCCGTGCGCCCTGGAGCCCGTGCGCCCTGGAGCCCGTGTGCCCTGGAGCCTGTGTGTCCTGGAGCCCGTGTGCCCTGGAGCCCGTGTGCCGCAGCTCCTGGAGCCCGTGTGTCCTGGAGCCCGTGTGCCCTGGAGCCCGTGTGCCGCAGCTCCTGGAGCCCGTGTGCCCTGGAGTCCGAGTGCCCTAGAGCCCGTGTGCCCTGGAGCCCGTGTGCCCTGGAGCCCGTGTGCCCTGGAGCCCGTGTGCCCTGGAGCCCGTGTGCCCTGGAGCCCGTGTGCCCTGGAGCCCGTGTGCCCTGGAGCCCGTGTGCCCTGGAGCCCGTGTGCCCTGGAGCCCGTGTGCCCTGGAGCCCGTGTGCCCTGGAGCCCGTGTGCCCTGGAGCCCGTGTGCCCTGGAGCCCGTGTGCCCTGGAGCCCGTGTGCCCTGGAGCCCGTGTGCCCTGGAGCCCGTGTGCCCTGGAGCCCGTGTGCCCTGGAGCCCGTGTGCCCTGGAGCCCGTGTGCCCTGGAGCCCGTGTGCCCTGGAGCCCGTGTGCCCTGGAGCCCGTGTGCCCTGGAGCCCGTGTGCCCTGGAGCCCGTGTGCCCTGGAGCCCGTGTGCCCTGGAGCCCGTGTGCCCTGGAGCCCGTGTGCCCTGGAGCCCGTGTGCCCTGGAGCCCGTGTGCCCTGGAGCCCGTGTGCCCTGGAGCCCGTGTGCCCTGGAGCCCGTGTGCCCTGGAGCCCGTGTGCCCTGGAGCCCGTGTGCCCTGGAGCCCGTGTGCCCTGGAGCCCGTGTGCCCTGGAGCCCGTGTGCCCTGGAGCCCGTGTGCCCTGGAGCCCGTGTGCCCTGGAGCCCGTGTGCCCTGGAGCCCGTGTGCCCTGGAGCCCGTGTGCCCTGGAGCCCGTGTGCCCTGGAGCCCGTGTGCCCTGGAGCCCGTGTGCCCTGGAGCCCGTGTGCCCTGGAGCCCGTGTGCCCTGGAGCCCGTGTGCCCTGGAGCCCGTGTGCCCTGAAGTCCGTGTGCCCTGGAGCCCGTGTGCCCTGGAGCCCGTGTGCCCTGGAGCCCGTGCCCCACAGCGAGAGAAGCCACCGCAATGAGAAGCCTGAGCAGCCCCTGCTGTCTGCAACTAGAGAAAGCCCCTCATGTAAAAGCGAAGACCCAGCACAGCCAAAAATAAAATAAAGAAATAAAATCATGTATTTGAGGAGGAAGTTGAAAATAAGCTTCTGTGCAGTGGTCCCCAGATCCTGAGGTGGCATCAAACAACGGGTTAACGTGACCCACAGGGTTAAGGACGACTCAGTTGGAAGCAGCTGTCAGAATCTGTACCCTGGTCGTTTGGGCCTCCCAGGTGGTGCTAGTGGTAAAGAACCTGCCTGTTAATGCAGGAGACATAAGAGACCCGGGTTCGATCCCTGGGTCGGGAAGATCCCCTGGAGGAGGGCACAGCAGCCCACTCCAGTAGTCTTGCCTGGAGAATCCCATGGACAGAGGAGCCTGGGGGGCCACAGTCCATGGGGTCGCACGGAGCTGGACACGACTGGAAAGACTTGGCAGCACATGCACCTTGGGCACTTGGACATGTGGCCGTGGGCCTGGGCGTCAGTGTAGAGGCCGGGGCTCTTTGGAAAAACCTGAAGATGCTTTGCCAAGGACCCCGATGCTCTGCCACCCTGGGCTCCCCCATCTTGTCTGTTCTGAATGCGTGGCCTCCACCCCAGACCCCGGCTGGTATTTTTAGCACACAGGCACCCTGCACTGCCTCCTGCACTCTGACCAAATTTAGAAACCACAAGAGGTTTTTGCACTTCCATGCCCTCGGTAGGAGGAATGGATGAAAAGGCCCCCAGCCCCAGCCCCTGCCAGTCCACCTACAGCAAACCCTATGCCAGGCTCTGTCTACCGACAGCTGAGAAGCCTGAGATTTATCTCACAGTGAGAAACAGCAAGCTGCAGAACCACAGGTGTGTCTGGATCTACTTCTGCAAAACAAAACAACCCCCATGTGTATGTGTCTGGGACTGCTTAGCCTGGGCGGGGCATGGGGCAGGCTGCCAACTATGGGAATAGGGGAGCCAGGGAGAGAGTGGGTTAGGGGCTGGAGTTAGAGCCTGGGAGGTGAGTAACTCTGTTGTTATGCAAAGCTTTGTATTTATTGTTTAAAACAAGTATGGATTACTTCCGAAATTTGAAAACCTTGAACACCAAAAAGTTTAAATAGATCCCAAGATTGAAAAATCTCAAACTGAATGTTTATATGGGATTTTACAGTTAGCAAAGGGCTTCTGTGGTTTTGTGTGATGGACTCTCACTCTTTCGGACAACTGGACATCCACTCTCCATCTCCTGATGCCTCTTAGATATGCCAGGAACATTATTGCTCTGGATTTTGGTCCACTGGATGCTGACTTCACCCCCAGTTCCAGGAAGAACACGTGGCCAGGGCTGACCAATCAGAGCACTGCATGGCCTTGGTGATTTAGGGCTAGATCTCACAGCTAGCAGGGAGGTTACTGCAAACACTGTTAAGCTTGGAGAACCCAAGACTCTCTGCTTAAGAGTTGCTACGGAACCTCTCACATGAACCAATTCATTTCTGTTGGCCGAGCTTGTCTGAGGCTTGTCTGAGTGGCGATTGGGTCAGCACTCCAGTAAATCCACACAAAATGATGGCTGAGTTGGCAGGGATTTTGCATATCATTTGTGAAACATGGGCAACATTAAAATTGAATTGTATGAAGTTATCATTGAATAAGTTATATTAAAAACAAAGGTAATCATCCTTGGAGCAAGATTCACACTTTGGTTTCACCAGCATCTAGCGCGGATAGCCCATCTATGAGGGTCGATTGACTTGAGGCAATCGGGGTCCAAGGTCACCTGGTGGTGGGGTAGGATCCGGAGCATAGACTCTGTGCCCCACCCTGGCATTAACCCTTCTTGTCCAGTCATCTCTGACCCCTGGAGGAATGAGAGGCCCAGCTGGTAGTTGAGCTCAAATGCTCCGCCTCAGGCAATGAAGAAGACTCTGCCCTTCCCAGTGGCCCTGAAGTTCAAAGCCTTTATTCTAAGTACCCGTTTCTTAACAACTTGCAGCTTTGCAAAATGATTTTAGCAAGTGATGGGGGCAGCATTTAATAACATGAGGTCTCTAAAGACTGAGGACAGAAGGAGAAGGGGGTGACAGAGGATGAGATGGTTGGATGGCGTCATTGACTTAATGGACATGAGTCTGAGCAAATTTTAGGAGATGGTGAAGCTCAGGGAAGCCTGGTGTGCTGTAGTCCATGGGGGTTGCCAAGAGTTGGACGTGACTGAGCAACTGAACCAAAATATGCCTTTTCAAAATACACAAAAGAAAAACTGAAAGGATAGACAAATCCGCAATTCTGGTTGACCTCAAACTCTTCTCTAAGTTACTGAAAAAACAGACAAGCAATCAGTGAGGATAGAAAAGACCTGGATGGCAGTGTCAGTGATGTGACCTAAGTGATGCATTAGAACAGGCCGCTCAGTAACAGGATACACAGTTTTCTCAAGTGCCCACGAAACTGTCACCAAGACAGACCATATTCTGGGCAACCAAACAAACCCTAACAAATTTAAGAGGAGTGAGAGCATACAGTGTTCATTCTCTGACCATAAGGAAATAAATCTAGGCTTCACACACAGAAAGGCACCTGGAAGAATTCCCAAATATTGAAAAATTAAATGCACGTCTAGGTGAAAGTGGAAATCTCAAGGGGAAGTAGAAAATATTCTGAACTGACTAAAAATAAGAATATATCGAGATTTGTAAAATGCAACTAAAGCAGCACTGAGAGGGAGTTTCATAACGCCAAGTGCTTATGTTAGAAAATAAGAAACACCTCAAATGAATTATCCAAACTTCTACCTTAAGAAGCTAGAAAAAGAATGGCAACTTTAGGCTGAAGGAATGAAATTATAAAGATAAGCGCAGAAAGCAATGTAATTAATATCAGAAAAAATGAAAGATAAAAATTAATGAAACAGAAATCTGACTGTTTGAAAAGGCCAACAAAATTGATAAACCTCTAGCCAGACAGATAATAACAAAAAGAGAGAAGATAAACATTAGCAGTATTAGAAATGAAAGAGAAAACATCGCTAAAAACTCGACAGGTATGAAAAAGATAGTAAGGGAAGGTAACAAACGATGTTATGTCCTAAAATTTGACAGCTTAGGTGAAATGGACTAATGCCTGAAAGACCTAGAAAACCAAAACTCACTCAAGAAGGAATAGTTCACCATAGCTATTAAAGACATGGAATGCACAGTCAAAACTTTCTAACAAAGTGAGCTCAGACCAGAAGTCTTCACTGGTAAATATTACCACTCAAGGAAGAAATAATCCTAATTCTACACAAATTCCTCCAGAAAATTGAAGAAGAGGGAACACTTCCCAAGTCATTTCTTGAGGCTGGCATATGCTAATACCAAACATACTAGAGGAAAAGGAAACTATAGACCAATATTGCTAGTGTATACATAAAAGAGTCCTCAGCAAAATATCATCAGGTCAAATCCAGCAAAATATAAAATGTATAATACATCATGACCAAATGAAGTTTATCCTGGAATGCAAGGCTCAACAATGGAAAATCTGCCAATGTAATCTAAAACATTGACAGATATAGACAAAGCATATAATCATCTTAACATCTTAATTGATACAGAAAAAGAATTTGACAAAACTCAGTACTCATTCATGATTAATTCTCAGCAAACTGATATTAGGAAGAAATGTCCTCAGTGCATTAAATGGCATCTACAGAACACCTACAGCTAACATCTTAGTTAATGGCAAAAGGCTTGATCCTCACCCCCTAAACTGGGAACTGGACAAAGATGTTCACTCTCACCACTCCTGTTCAGTGTCATAGTGGAGGCCCTCACAAGTGCAATGAGGCAAGAAAATAAAAACCTAGACTGGAGAAGAGAAAAAAAAAAATCATTCTATTTGCAGGTGGCATGACTGTCTATTTAGAAAGCACCAAGGAATCTACAAACAAATTGCCAGAATGAATAATAAGTGAGTTTAGTAAGGTTGCAGGATACAAGATCAATATATAAAACTCAGCAGTATTTCTCTGTATTAACAATGAACAGTAGGANAAAAAAAAAAATCATTCTATTTGCAGGTGGCATGACTGTCTATTTAGAAAGCACCAAGGAATCTACAAACAAATTGCCAGAATGAATAATAAGTGAGTTTAGTAAGGTTGCAGGATACAAGATCAATATATAAAACTCAGCAGTATTTCTCTGTATTAACAATGAACAGTAGGAAGTTGAAATTCTAAAAATAGCACAATTTATAATCGTACCAAACAAAAGAGAAAAATCTCACCAAAAACTGAGTATAAATTCCAACATCTGTGCAAGATCTGTACACTGAAGTCTATAAAACAATGATAAATGAAATTAAAAACCTAAACAAGTGGAGAGATATACTGTGTTCATGAATCAGTGTGTGCTCACTTAGTTGCTCAGTTGTGTCTGACTCTTTGCAACCCCCGGGAACTGTAGCCTGCCAGGATCCTCTGTTCATGGGATTTAGAAGACGCAATATCGTTAAAATGATAGGTTTTTCCCAAACAAGTCTGTAAATTCTTCCCTTCCAAAATGTAGTTTTGTCCAACAAAATGTAGGAATTTGTACATCTTTGGTACAAATCAACAAGTTGGTTTGTAAATTTACATGGAGAGGCGGCAGATCTAGAATTACCAGAACAATTTGGGGGAAAGAGGAAGAGCTTTGGAAGACTCCCATTCTCTAATTTCGATGCTTACTATAAAGCTACAGTAATCAAGACAGTGTGGCACTGATGAAAGCCTGGATCAGTGGAACAGAGTGGAATCCAGAAATAGATCCCACATGTGTGGCCAGTTTACTTTCAACACAGCTGCAAAGGGAATTCAATGGACAAAGGATAGTTTTTTCAACAAATGGTGCTGGAACAATTGGTCATCCCCGTGTGGAAAAAGAAACCTTGATCCACACCTTGTATCATAAACAAAATTTGACTCAAAATAGATCCATGACTCCCATGCAAAGCATAAAATTACAAAACTTCGGAACTAAACCTAGGGAAAAAAATCTTTGTAACCCTGTATTATGCAAAGATGTCTTAGCCAAGACACTAAGAGAGTGATTCATCCCAAGAAAAGGATAAATTAGACAACATCAAATTAAAAGAAAAATCTGCTCTTTGAAAAACACTATTAAGAGAATGAAAAGAGAAGACAGAGAGAAAATACTTGCAAAGCATATGTCTGATAAAGAATCTGTGTTCAGAATCTATAAACTCGCAAACTAATTAAAAAGATGGTTAAAAGATTTGACTAGATATTTCATTAGAGAAGATGTGTAGATGGCAAATAAGTCTATGGAAATGTTTTCAGACTTACGAGTTATTAATAAAGTACAAACCAAAAGCACAGTAAGATAACACTATACCTACTAGGAAAGCTTAAAACAAAACTGAACAAACGCCGATAATACCAAGTGATGGCCAGGATGTAGGGTGACTTGACCATTTACTTGTGGGAATACAGGTGCGTCCACTTCGAGAACTAGTTTGGTATTTTCTTACCAAGGCAAACAAACATCTGTCTTATGACCCAGAGATCTCACCTCGGGAGAAATGAGAATATAGATTTGCACAAAACCTGTACACAAATGTTTTATAATAGCTTTATTCATAATCTACCCAAAGTGCGAACAACTCAAATGTCCTTGACCTGGTGGATAGAAAAGCAAATTTTGGAATAGCCATACAATGGAATATTACCCCATAATAAAGATAAATTAACAAATAATCTAGGAAACAGTAAGGCTAACTCTCAAAGTCGTTACCTTGAATGAAAGAAGCCAGACTCAAAAATGTAGTGTATTTGATTAGAAACATGTGATTCCATCTATAGGATGTTCTGGAAATGGTGATTGTCGGGGCAGAAAGCAACCAGTTTTTTGCTGTGGGCCAGGAGCAGCATAGCAACAAAGGAGCACTGTGGGGTTTGGGGTGCGTTTACACGACCATTCTCTTGTCATAACTCAGAATTGTGTACTTAAAAGAGGAACTTTTACTATTTGTAAGTTATACCTCAAAAATAAAAAAAAATATGTAAAAAAATGTAGTGTTAGAAAATAGCACTGAGAATTCTACTATCCATATCATGTAGATAAAAAGTTGTGATTAGTAAACTAATTTCCCTTCGGCCAGTGTTTGGAGGCTCCATATTTCCATGACTAATTTCTGATTCTTCATGAAATTTTTTTTTCTTTTTTTAAAGATGCATACTTAAGCTTATTTTTACTTATTTACTTATTTTTGCCATACCATGAAGGGTGTGGCATCTCAGTTCCCTGACCAGAGATAGCACCCACGTCCCCTGCAGTGGAAATGCAGAGTCTTAACCACTGGGCCACCAAGGAGGTCCCTTCAAGAAATTTTTTCAAATCAAAATTTGAAAAGAATGTGAGCAAGAATCTATCTGTTCCTACCCATTCATCCATCCATCCTGACGTTATACATCCTGTTGCAATACAGGGTAAGGATAATTTTTAAGAAGATCCAGCTCTTCTTATTCTGAAGTGGGTCTGTGTTATTACCTCGACACAGGGCAAATGCTGTCAGACCAGTGCATTTTCAAATGTGCATTTTCTACATGACACGTCTGCTGGCAGCCTGATAGAAACTGCTGTGCGGTTGGCAGACCCTGAATCTTACTGCTGTCTCCCTTTCCTTATGCTCTGCCACCACGAAACAGATGTCTCAGGCCACCTGCGTGTGGGATCTCAGTGCCGAGCCATGGAGGAGGCCCAGCAGACTCCAAAACACAGGTCCCCCGTCGCTTCCAGAGCTCTGTCTCCTTCCGTTCCCAGGAGGGCAAAAGCCGTTGCCGGGCCACCAGAGGGCTGCCGAGGTGCCCTTTAGGGGGAAAAACCATGCAGAGCAAAAGCCTCAGGTCCTGGTACTGAAAGCATCTTCAGTTTTTCCAGCATTGGTGAAAGCACAGAAGCAGCGCAGCCTGGAGGGTAGATGACGCCGAGCTGGCTCGGCCGCAGCACTGCCAGTGGGAAATGCCCGTTCTCGGGTGTCCCTCAGAGCCGTTCACTTTGTGTGCTGGGGTGTCCCGCCCGGGAGTCTGTGATTTTCACAAGCCCTTGCACAGTCCCAGTGCCCAGAGAGGTTTCTGAACTCTGTGGCTGAGGGCCTTGAAGGAGCAGGGACTCCACCCCCGCCCCCAGGACAGGATCAAGTGACAAGTGTGTTGTGCGGTGGCACTCGAGGAGGGGACCCACGCTGGCCAATGGGGGACCAGGTGACCAGAGCCCCGAGAAGCATCCCCCCCCAACTCCCCAAGTGACAGGTGACACTGTTCCGAGCGGGACCCAGGCCCTCTGCACAGACAGGCTGCCTGCTGAGCAGAAGCACCCCCAGAGAACTGGGGTGTCGCCCGCAGACACAGGCTCCAGTCCAGGCGGGACCGTCCAGCCGTCCGCAATGCCCGCCTGCAGCTCCAGCCACTCCGCCTGTTCCCGAGGACACCCCCCTCTCCACCCCTCCACCTCTTGAGCAGAGGCGCCAGGCTCCCCCTGCTGCTCGAGACCGTGTCTGCTCTTCCCAAGCCCCAAAAACAGGACTTTCATTTTGTGCTGGGGCTTCCGAGGGGATTCAGCTGGGCTCAGGGTATCATGAACAGCTTCGGGATCACATCCTAAAATCCAGGCACACAAAGCTGAAAAAAGAGCGCCAGCAACTGTGGCCACTTCTAGGGAGACCATCACACCAGGTGACATTTTGGCCTCCAGGGCTCTTCCCAGTGAAAATCATTCCAGAGATTTCACTGCTAAGTTGGGCACGTCTGCTAATAAAACTCAACTTCCACTTCTCTGAAAGATTCCTCCTTTCAAATATTAGCTTCTTTATTTAGGGAGTTGGCAACAGGCTTGATAACAACACTCTGCAGCCAGGATGGAAAAAGCCTAACTGTTCCTGTATTCCATTTAAAATTGATTTTTGACGCCCGGGGCAGCTGTATTTAAATCTTGCTACACCAGCAGCAAACTCAGGCATGCCTGTGTCATGAAAGGTTTTTATTTTTTTCCACTTAAGGCAAATTATTTAACTGACAAAATACTCTTATGTCGTAGAAAAATCCTAGAATCCCATTTAGAATTGTTTTGTCAGTGTTCACTGATGATTCCAATGCCAACAACCGGCTATTCTCATTTTTAGGGGGTGGAGCGGTTCTCCTACTTTGAAATACTAGACGAGCTTCTCGCTACAAACAGATTCGTGTTTAGATTTCAGATGGTCATTAAGTGAAAGGACTACCCTTAGAAAAAGTTAAACATAGCTTTTCCGATCGAATTAGTGACCGAAGCTGATGGACTTAGAGTAATTCATTGTCTAATGCCCTGTTTTCTGTTATTACCTTCCTGGTGTTGGTAGTTCAGGCACTGGGATATAATTATAATAATTACCAGGATGAGTCTTTTAATCAGTGACCTCTGGACTCGTCTACAAACTGTCACCCTTCATTAACAGGAAATGACATCACGTTCCAGCTCAACCATTTGGCTGCCACGCAGGGCAGTATTCTACCATGACAGCTATTTGCCGCCACTCTATCTCGTCTCTTGTGACTGGCTCCTAGCCACTGGGGCTCAATAAAGAGTTTTTTTTTCTCCTTTACTGCATTTTTTGTTTCAACAAGTACGGTGAGCATCTTGTACAGCACTTAATCTGCGACTGCTCAGAAAAACAAGCACGTGTGTCTTTTGACTCCTGAATTGCGCTTACTATAAAAGACAGTGATTTATGGAGACAAGGCTTATAATCATAGCCATGCCTTGGAAATGATACAAAAGCTACTTAAGTCACACCCGGAACGAGGCTGCCTCTTACGATCTGTTTTATCTGTTACACCCCATTAAAAGTAAAGTGCAAACAAAGATGGGGAAATGTAGAAACAGTTGGTTTGATAAGCCAAAGGTCCTAAGGCTTTTCACTGAACGTGTTTAAGTTCAGTGCCGTTAGGTCCTTAACTGCCCGCTAAAAGGAGTGATTGCTGTAAAGGATACATTTCCAGGGACTATTCAGTGAGATTATCAAAGGTCAGCCAAAAGCATAACATTTATACAGTAGGTCCCCTACTGACGAATGAGTTCTATTCTGAGAGCATGTTCATAAGTCCAGCAAAGTTAGTTTAGATATCCAACACAGTCAGCTATATAGTACTGTACTATAATAGGTTTCTAATACTTACCACACAAATAATACATTAAAAAAAAACCATTTTAAATCTTACAGTACAGTATCTTGAAAAGTGCAGTAGTAACAGCTACATCACTGCTGCTTTTACCCTTTCTTCCAGACATCCTGGATTTCTCTGATGGCTTAGATGGTGAAGAATCTGCCTGCAAGGCAGGAGACCTGGGTTGGGAAGATCCCCTGGAGGAGGAAATGAACCCACTCCAGTATTCCTGCCTGGAGAATTCCATGGACAGAGGAGCTGGCGGGCTACAGTCCATGGGGTCTCAAAGAGTCGGACATGCCTGAGAGACTAACCCTAACCGGACATCCTAGACTCGAAATAAAGATGCTAAACTACTGTACTCTATACAGTACTGTACAGCAATGGACACAAAACCCAAGCACTTGCAGAGGGTACATGGGGTATATGACAAAGTACCCCCAGACACGTGAGCTAACTTACATGGTTGGACGTGTGAATGCAGGTTCACATATTTGAAAGTTCCCAGGTTTGTATGCAGGGGACTTACTGTCCTGGAAATAGTGCCTGGACAATGAGACATTCCTGCCGCCCTCGTAAGGCTGTTGAACCTCCTAATGTAAGCCGCTTGTGCTCCATCAGGGCTAACCCCCTGTGGCACCAGCCCTTTCAGCTGTTGCTGTTTGTTGTTTAGTTGCTCAGTCGGGTCCGACTCTTTGAGGCCTCACAGACTGGAGCCTACCAGGCCCCTCTGTCCACGGGATTCTCCAGGCAAGAACACTGGAGCAGGCTACCATTTCCTTCTCCAGGGGATCTTCCTGACCCAGGGATCGAACCCAAGTCTACTGTGTCTCCTGCATTGGCAGGCAGGTTCTTTACCACTGAGCCGCCGGAGACTGACCTCAAACAACCGAGGCATCAGGCAACCCTCAGGTGTGTTTTAAAAGCATCATTTATATAATAAAACTGTTGTCAAACAGTGCTGCAGTTTGAACATCCTTGGCTCCAAACAGAGACATTAAATTGTGCAAGAGGCGTGCATTCCAGAATAATTTCCTGCTGGATCTCACAACTATTTAAAACAGAAGTGTGTTGAAGGCGGTCTCTCTCCAGGCATCCTGACTCCGAGCCCACGAGCTATCTTCTCTTGCAGGTCTGGGAAAGGCCCCTGTCTCAAGGAGCAATGGGCCAGAAACCCTCCTGTTACTATTAAAAGACACACAGCTTTTTATTCATCTTTCTGCGTGGCAAACGAATCACCAAGACTTTTTTGTAACTTGGTTGTTAACCACCTCCAAGGACGGGAGTCCAGCTCCATGGTTGACAAGGAAGAAACTATCGCCCTCTTGTGGGCACGTGTGTCATTGCTCCTGCCACAGGCTTTGGGGATTTTTCCTTTGAGAAATTTCAAAGCTGGTGGGAATCTGGGCACATAACAGAATCTAAGTCAGGCATCGGAACTTAATTCTACTGAATAGCTCATCCAGGTGGTATATGTTCAAAACTCTGCAAATAACCTACGAAAAAGACTGTTTCCAGGAAGCTTTTGATGGTGTCTATGAAGATCATGGCATCTGATCCCATCACTTCATGGGAAATAGATGGGGAAACAGTGTCAGACTTTATCTTTTTGGGCTCCAAAATCACACGCCAAGCAGCCGCCACTCACCCAAGATTGCTGGGAGAAATATCAATAACCTCAGATATGCAGATGACACCACCCTTATGGAAGAAAGTGAAGAAGCACTGAAGAGCCTCTTGATGAAAGTGAAAGAGGAGAGTGAAAGGTTGGCTTAAAGCTCAACATTCAGAAAACGAAGATCACAGCATCCGGTCCCATCACTTCATGACAAATAGGTGGAGAAACAGTGGAAACAGTGGCAGACTTTATTTTGGGGGGCTCCAAAATCACTGCAGATGGTAACTGCAGCCATGAAATTAAAAGACGCTTACTCCTTGGAAGAAAAGTTATGACCAACCTAGACAGCATATTGAAAAGCAGAGACATTACTTTGCCAACAAAGGTCCGTCTAGTCAAGGCTATGGTTTTTCCAGTGGTCATGTATGGATGTGAGAGTTGACTATAAAGAAAGCGGAGCACCGAAGAATTGATGCTTTTGAACTGTGGTGTTGTAGAAGCCTCTTGAGAGTCCCTTGGACTGCAAGGAGATCAGACCAGTCTATCCTAAAGGAGATCAGTCTTAGGTGTTCATTGGAAGGACTGATGTTGAAGCTGAAATGCCAATCCTTTGGCCACCTGATGCGAAGAGCTGATGCATTTGAAAAGACCCTGATGCTGAGAAAGATTGAAGGCAGGAGGAGAAGGGGACAACAGAAGATAAGATGGTTGGATGGCATCACCAACTCAATGGACATGAGTCTGAGTAAACTCCGGGAGTTGGTGATGGACAGGGAGGCCTGACGTGCTGCAGTCCATGGGGTCACAAAGAGTTGGACATGACTGAGTGACTGAACTAACTGACTGGCCATTTATTGAGATTTGTGCACTAAACTGTGGGGGTGTCACATTTCAACAAAAAATTAACATCTCAGTTTTCACTAATATCTAGACAAATTGAAAGTTTTCTCCTGTCTGAAATAAAATCAGTTAGTTCAATTATGAAGATGCTGTACATTTTTCTTTTCTGATGGGAATCACAAGTTTTTATTAAAACTCCTGTATATCAAGGACACAAATTATTTCAGACTTCTATTTTCCACAGCTGCAAAAGAATAAATTTTGATTGTTTTAAGATGTCGAGTCTGGTAATTTTTATGAAAGGACTTCACTTCCAACCCAGCAGGCTCTGGCTTGAGCTGCATCCCCAACACCAAAGGTAGTTGGTGAGTCATAATGCAGACAGAAGACCAGTTTTAGAAAAGAGCAAAGAAATAGACCCAGAGATATCTAGAAACTTGACATCTAGTAAGTGTGTCAAGAAATACCAGTGAAGGGTGTGCTGATCAGTACATAGGAAAGGGATAATTGGTTAATGATGTAAATAAAAAAGGAATTTCTATTTGACACAATATACAAAAATTAATTTTAGGTTGATTAATACATGAATATGACTGTTCGTGGGGTCTCAGGGCTGTACGCTAGTAGGAGTATATTTGGTGAGTTCCTTTAGGTGTGGAGCTGGAGCAGTAAAAGAGAGAAAGCACTGTTTCGAGTAGGATCCAGGTTGTTGTTGAGTTGCTTAGCCCTGTCTGACTCTTTGTGACCCCATGGTCACGCCAGCCTTTCCTGTCCTCCGCTATCTTCTGGAATTTGCTCAAACTCATGACCATTGAGTCAGTGATGCCATCCAGCCATCTCATCCTCTGTTGCCCTACCCTCAATCTTTCCCTGCATCAGGGTCTTTTGCAGTGAGTCAGTTCTTTGCATCAGGTGACCAAAGTATTGGAAATTCAGCTTCAGCATCAGTCCTTCCAATGAATATTCAGGGTTGATTTAGTTTAGGATTAACTGGTAGAGACCTAAAATCCCTGATCAGCCATGGGGCAGAGTCCTGGCAGCCAGCCTCTCCCCAGAACCACCCTGAGCTGTGTGTGGGCTCTGAGACTGCTGCAGGGCCCACTGTCTTTGGGAAGGACTCATCAGAGTATGAGTGTGTGTGTGTGTGTGTGTGTGATAGAGGATTGTGCCTGAGAGGAGAAGGGCAGAAAAGAAGAGTGTGTGTGGCAATGACAAACTTATTTGTGATGAGGAAGGTAAGTGTGAAGAGAGTGAGGGACCACTGGGGAGAGTGTGTTAGGTGTGAGGGGAGCAACTACAACTCATTAGTATGTCGGGACGTTGGGTGTTTGATGTTGTGTGTGTGTGTGACTGTGGGCAGCTGAGCCTGGGACAGAAGGGGAGTGGACAGTATGCGTATGCAGAGGGCCCGGAGGGGGGTGCCCTGGGGAGAGGAGAGAGAGGAGAGAGACAGTGAAGGGAAATGGCTGTGAGGGGGAAGTTTCTGGATGGCAGTGGATGTAGATGGGAGCCTTCCATATGGAATTTGTGTGAAGCAGTGTGTACAGACAGTGTGAGGAAGCCAGGGTCCCTGTGGGAGGGGAGCCCAGTGTGTCTTGGCAGAGAGTGGAGAGTGTGGCAGGCAAGCAGGCCCTTGTGTGTGAAAGAGAGTGTGTGGTGGGGGATGAGGGTGTGCAAAGTGGGGAGAGGGTGTGAGGAGACCTGCATGGAAAATTTCTCAAGGGCTTCTGTGCGCAAGGGTGGAAGGAGTATAAGTGAGAAGCATGGAGTGTATGAAGGGTATATGAGTGTGTGGAGCTGGAGAATCAGGGTGAGTGTAGGTGACGGAGGGCAGTGTGGAGTGTGAGGGGGCTGGTGTCTGTGACGGTGGGGGCTGTGAGACAAAACATGGATGGGGAGCATGGGGCCAAGGCGGGTGATGGCTGTTGTTGGAGCGGTTACCATAACGACAGACTCCCTCTGGCTGCCTTTTCTCGGCCTGGACTTTGGAATAAACTAACGGGCTTGTTCCTGGCCTGGACCTGGAACTGAAGTTGTAAGGGAGCCAAAATGAGCAGGGATAGTAAAGAAACTGACACCCGCGTGTCACTTCCTTTCAATCTTTTTTCTTTTAGCTTGGAAATGCAACACAAGAATAGCTGCCTGGGGACAGGTGCCAGCTGGGGTCACTAGCCTTCACCTGCTGACGCCTCCCCCAGGCCCAGGGGCTGAACTGCATTCCCTCCTTCAGTTTCCAATCAGCCTGGAGCCTCTGAGCAATTGTCTTCCCTTCAATCCCCTCCTGCCTACAAAGCTCATGGGGAGGGATTCCTGGGGGTGCAACAGGTGGGAGTGGGGACACCAACGGAAGTGGAAGTCGGGCTTTGTGTGTGAAGAGAAGAGTGTGAGACACTGACGGAGGTGGGGAAGAGGTCGAGAGGGGTTGGCGGCAAGGGATGGGCAGTGTGGGGCAAAGATGGGAGGTGGAAATGATGCAGAAGGAAGAAACTGGGGGCGGGGCACGAACCCTCTACCTGAGCACTCTGCCCCTCTCCAGGCTGGGTCCCCCTCACTGTCCCCTAATCGCTCCCTCGTCCTTTCTTCTCCCTTCACCTTCCTCCTCCCCTTCCTATCTTTCCTCTTACTACCACGCCCCCATCCCAGATTTTCCCAGCTTTCCCCCAGGTCTGTCCAGCACCTCAGGCAGGAAACGAGGAATCTGCACAGAGAGACCCGCCCCCCCCATGGCCCCACCCTTAGATACCCATGGCCACATGTGTCCTGAACTCTTTCTAGCAGCAGCAGAAGCAGTTTCAGGGGAATCAGGGCTCAGGAGCCTAAGCCAAGTTCCTGGGAAACACTCCACCCCACCCACAGCACTGACTCCAGGAATTCTCTACTTCCTTCTACTCCTGGCATCCTCCCAAACCCCATACAAGGACTTTATCTTGACAAGAGGCCACCCTACAACGGATCGTATCATAATGTTTACGTCCCACCAGATGGTTTTGTTTTTCAGCTAGGTTGTTAACTGTGAAACTCAGACAGGATCATGTGCTTTCTGTCTCTTGAGTCACTTGGCACTTTCCTCTTCACACGGCTGACCTCCTCCCCAATATGTGTTCGGGTTACTCTACTGCCATCAGCATGTTCCCTGGGGAAGTCCTCAGCCATCCATGTGGATGTGTCTTAGGCACATCAGGGGTTAAATGGAGACACCAGTGAGGATGGGGGAAGGGGAGGGAGGTTATAAGGGAACAGAAAAGGGCAGAGACAGGGAAGAAACTGACACCCCCGACATATCCTGTCAATCTTTTTTTCTTTTAGCCTGGAAATGCCACACAAGAATAACTGCCTGGGGACAGGTGCCAGCTGGGGTCACCTGCCTTTACCTACTGATGCCTCCCTCAGGCCCAGGGGCTGAACTACTTTCCCTCCCTCAGTTTCTAGTCAGAAAATAGTGGCCACTTGTGGTAGAGGAGCAGTACATTTGCAAAGAACTACTATTTTTATTAATACCTGATGCTGGGAAAGATGGAGGGCAGAAACAGAAGAAGGCATCAGAGGATGAGATAGCTGGATGGCACCATCAGTGCAATGGGCATGAACTTGGGCAAACTTCAGGAGATGGTGAGGCACAGGGAGGCCTGGCTGCAGCCCATGGGGTCACAAAGAGTCAGTCATGACTGAGTGACTAAACAACAGTATTTTTATTGGTGGTTTGGCAGTAAAGGACCCGCCTACTATGCAGGAGACTTGTGTATGAGACACTGGTTCGATCCCTGGGTCAGGAAGATCCCCTGGAGAAGGAAATGTCAACCCACTGCAGTATTCTTCCTGGGAAATCCCGTGGACAGAGGAACCTGGTGGACTGTAGTCCTTGGGGTCACAAAGAATCAGACACCACTTACTGGCTAAACAACAACAAAATATTTTTATTAAACTGAAGACAACAGCATCTGGGAACAACATCTGCTCAGAATAGAGGTAAAGACGAGGATTTTTATCTTCTATTTCTTTTTCAACAATATCACACACCTCCACCATCCACTTTATGGTGGAGTCATAAACTCCACTGGGTCATCTCAGCAAGCCTCTCTCACCTGATTTCAATTTGGTCACAGTCATTATTAGGAGGGGAGCAGGTAGTCTGGGTGAAGACAGGAGGGCAGGCAAGGGAGGGACCCCTGCCTGCTGGAGAGTATGACCTCATTTAAGAATCAAGACTTTTTTTTCCTTTCTCTAGATTGGGTTGGTTGGCTCCTGTTATCTGACAGTTGATTCCATTCATTCCATCTTCTTAATTCTTTTACACCTGGAGGTCTTCACCTTTCTCTAAGCTATTCTACCTAGGTTATTAAGCCTGAACTCCTCCTACCATCTAGCTCACAGGTTTTTTCTCTCTCTGCTTCAGCTCCACAAGATGAGTGTGGACCCAGCCTCCTTGGCCCCAAAGCATCCAATTCCAGGGACTCTTCACCAATGTCTGAAATTTCTGGGCCTGAAGGAAACCAGGTGTCCTTGCAAGGGTCATCTGCTGAGACCCTCAACGAGACTGGACAGTCCTGATTCTTCCACAATCCCCAGAGTAAAACTATTGCCCATACCTGCCGAGAAAAGTGCAGCGAAGAAGGAAGAGACAATCCCAGGTAAGAAACAGAAGATCAGAACCATGTTCACTCAGACCCAGGTGTCTGTGCTCAACGACAGACTTCAGAGGCAGGAATCAGCCTCCAGCAGATGTAGGAACTTTCCAATACCCTGAAACTTAGCTACAAACAGGTGAAGCCCTGGTTCCAGAACCAGAAAAACAACTGACCGAGTAAAAGTGACTCTGTGACTCAGGGCCACAGAATTCCTGGGTTTCTGTGTCTGGCACAGGGCTGCTTGGTGACTCCTTCTGGAAACCTGCCTATACAGACTGAACGGACCTAGGATATCCCACCTGGAAGCAGCCAGAGCTGGAACAGTTGGTCTTGAAGCAACCACCCCAGAAAGAGTCAGAGCTGGTATCCCCAAGCCTGGAAGAGCCAGACTTGGAACAATCAGTTCAACAAACATATCGAGGAATTCCTGCTGCCCCAGATCCAGGGCCAGTAAAACTGTCCTGTCAGAGATTTGGAAGGCACTTTGGAGACTGCTGGAGAAAGCTATAATGTAACATAACAAATTGCTAAGTATTTGAGTTCCCAGCAGCAAATCATGGATTTATTCCCAAATTACTCTATAAACGCAAAGTCAGGATTTTTATAGATAGTTATATTATAGCTTTAATATGAGCAGTGACTGTATTCTCTAGAATTTTTCTTCTTTTAGAATTTTGTACCTTTCTACCTTGGAACTTACCAGGTGACTCGGTGGTAAAGGACCCATGTCCGTGCAGGAGACACCAGTTCAAGCCCCGCACTGGGAAGATCCCCTGAAGAAAGAAATGGCAACCCACTCCAGTATTCTTGCTTGGAAAATCCCATGGACAGAGGAGCCTGGCAGACTACAGTCCACGCAGTTGCAAAAGAGTTGGACAGGACTTAATAATTAACATACACAAGAGACAACTGTACACGTGAGCATCACCACATGGTCAATACCAAAATCAGATTGATTATATTCTTTGCAGCTGAAGATGGAGAAGCTTTATACAGTCAGAAAAACAACACCAGGAGGTGATCATGGCTCAGATCATGAATTTCTTACTGCAAAATTCAGACTGAAACTGAAGAAAGTAGGGAAAACCATTAGACCATTCAGATATGACCTAAATCATATCCCTTAGGTGTTGCAAGAGGGCATCAGAGGGCAGACACACTGAAACCATACTCGCAGAAAACTAGTCAATCTAATCACACCAGGACCAGGGCCGTGTCTAACTGAATGAAACCAAGCCATGCCTGCAGGGCAACCCAAGGCGGGCGGGTCATGGTGGAGAGGTCTGACAGAACGTGGTCCATTGGAGAAGGGAATGGCAAGCCACTTCAGTATTCTTGCCTTGAGAACCCCATGAGCAGTATGAAAAGGCAAAATGATAGGATATCAAAAGAGAATCTCCCCAGGTCATGAGGTGCCCAATATGCTACTGGAGATCACTGGAGAAATAACTCCAGAAAGAATGAAGGGATGGAGCCAAAGCAAAAACAATACCCAGTTGTGCATGTGACTGGTGATAGAAGCAAGATCCGATGCTGTAAAGAACAATATTGCATGGGAACCTGGAATGGCAGGTCCATGAATCAAGGCAAATTGGAAGTGGTCAAACAAGAGATGGTAAGGGTGAACGTCGACATTCTAGGAATCAGCGAACTAAAATGGACTGGAATGGGTGAATTTAACTCAGATGACCATTATATCTACTACTGCAGGCAGGAATCCCTCAGAAGAAATGGAGTAGCCATCATGGTCAACAAAAGAGTCCGAAATGCAGTACTTAGATGCAATCTCAAAAACGACAGAATGATTTCTGTTCGTTTCCAAGGCAAACCATTCAATATCACAGTTATTCAAGTCTATGCCCCAACCAGTAATGCTGAAGAAGCTGAAGTTGAATGGTTTTATGAAGACCTACAAGACCTTTTAGAACTAACACCCAAAAAAGATGTCCTTTTCATTCTAGGGGACTGGAATGCTAAAGTAGGAAGTCAAGAAACACCAGGAGTAACAGGCAAATTTGGCCTTGGAATGCGGAATGAAGCAGGGCAAAGACTAATAGAGTTTTGCCAAGAAAATGCACTGGTCATAGCAAACACCCTCTTCCAGCAACACAAGAGAAGACTATATACATGGACATCACCAGATGGTCAACACCGAAATCAGATTGATTATATTCTTTGCAACCAAAGATGGAGCAGCTCTATACAGTCAACAAAAACAAGACCAGGAGCTGACTGTGGCTCAGATCATGAACTCCTTATTTCCAAATTCAGACTTAAATTGAAGAAAGTAGGGAAAACAATATGTGATACTAAATTTAGCATCTTAACCATTTTAAGTGTGGAGTTCAGTAGGGTTCATTACATTCGCTTTGCAACTAATCTCTAAAACCCATCTTGTCTTCCCAAATTGAGACTGTCCCCATTAGATAATAACTCCCCTGCCCCTCCCCCTAGCCCCTGCAAACCACCATCTTACTTTCTGTCTCTATGAATTTGACTTCTCTAGGAACCTCACATGAGTGAAATCAAACAGTATTTTTCCTTTTATCACCGGCTTCTATCACTAAGAATATTTTCAAGGTTCATTCACCTTGTAGCAGGTGTCAAATTTTCCTTCCTTTTTAAGGCTGAGTGATAGTCCACTGTACAGATAGACCACATTTGACTTATCAATTCATCTATCCATGGACACCTGTGTTACTTCCACTTTCTTGCTATGGTGAATAGTGCTTCCATAAACACAGGTATACAAGTATCTCTTCAACCCCCTGCTTCAATTCTTTTGGGTCTATCCCCAAAACTGCTGAATCACACGGTCATTCTATTTTTAATTTTTTGAGGACCCACCATACTGTTTCCATACATCTGGCATCTGCACCATTTTACATGCTCACCAACAATGCACAAGGGTTCCAGTTTTTCCACCTTCTCATCGGGAGAAGAAAACATTTTTTAGAACCGTCACTCACACATAACAAAAGACAGCAAATTTAAGTCAATTCATTTTATTGAGTTTTGCAAAAACATGTTTAAACAACAGTCAAAGAATAAGAAAGTATCACAGAAGTTCAAATAGGTCCAATTGTAGCATACAGCACAGGATGGGATTTAAGTCCTACTGTGTGATTTCAATTAATTCACTGTCATAAAATGAATATACTGTCTTTCCTGCTAGGAAATTGCTTCCATATGTTCACCTTACACGGGCCTTCTGAACTTGGTGTATTTTAACAGCAGATCAGCATTTTAAGAATTTGAATTTAGTTAGATGGGAGAAATTCTTTTACAATGTGTATGTACATCAAATTGTTTATCAAGTCATCAGAAGGTATACTTTAAAAACCTTACAATTTTATTTGTCAATTACATCTCAATAAAGCTAAAAAAAAGAATTTAGAGCCTATCAATGATTTTAAAATATGGGAGGAGAAGAGTTCACAGCAAAAACAGTTGCTGTGCTAAGAAGAAAAATATGACTCAGTATAAAGACTGTTCTTATTTAGTTGCTGTCATGTTTGACTCTTTTGCAATCCCAGGGACTGCAGCCTAATGCGCCCCTCTGTCCACGGGATTCTCCAGGCAAGAATACTGGAGTGGGTTGCCATTTCCTCCTCCAGGGGATCTTTCCCACCTAGGGATTGAACCCATGTCTCCTGCATTGGCAGGCGGGTTCTGTACCCTGAGCCACAGGGGAAACCCTCACTATTAAGATAGGTACTAGTTAATTTTAAGTAAAAGAGGCATTTCATGTGCTACTCAAATGTGGGAAAATTCAATTGGCAAAAGAGAAATACTCATTCTAGGGAGCTCTAAAAGAGCACACATTCTTTACAGGTACACATTCACCTTATTGGATTTTTATGTTTTTTTCTCTGCCAATTATTTAAAAAACATAGACAAAGGTGTTTGAGCAAAACAAAAGAGTGACCAATTGATCTAGTAATTAATAAGCAGTAATGGAATGTAATGGGGGGAGGGGTTTCATACATGCCAAAGCATGACATGAAGAAAGAATACAAAATCTAAAATCGAGTCTTGCTCATCAACCAAAGTAAAAAATTTACTCATCATTTTCCAGTTTAAAGTTTCTTATTTCTATTCAGTTTTTAAAATAACATTAAGATATTTCATGTTGAATTTAAAACTAACTAAAAGCATTATATTTTATTATATTACTTTAAATTTAGCCTTAAATTTTATGGAAAATTTATTTATATTAAAAAAATGGACATAAAAGTAGTCTTTAAAGTTAAAACTCATAATATCGGAAATATCATGGGTGTGTACAATGTAACCTACAGTTTCCCATGTTTGACACCATTTGCTGAGGTACTAAAGAATCTATACTATGACGGAAATAACTATTATCCAAAAATTATTGCTTGTTCATCATGGGGCACGTTGTTTGCATCAAACAAATGAATTCATAGGTTTGAGGTTTTATCCTCCAATTCAGGATTTGGGCCCTTTATCAAATACCTGCAATGTTTTGCAACATCCAGTTGAAAATACACAAATGATTCTAGGCACTATCACAAGCTCTAGAAAAAATTATGGTAATTCCCTATGATGAATTCAAATGTTTCAAACACAGTGCTAAAACCTTGTAACTCTATGTAAGAATTCCGCAGCTGTGAGACTGAACCCTGCCTCCTCTCACTTATCCATCAAGGCCAGGATCATGTCACAGGTCAGGTCCTCCTCCAGGTCCTCACCTCCGGTCTTGGCTTCTAAGAAGTCAATGGGCACCATCTCTCCTGGGTACAGCTCTCCACTCACCAGGGATACCTCCTTGGCTGCAGCTTCTTGGGGGAAAAAGGCACAGGTTGGTATAGTTAAAATAAAGCCGAGAAATTAAAATTGATAGATGGTGCAACTGTATCTTGGAAGTGACTGCTGAATTTTTAGCACAGCAGTAAGCGTTTTAGAAAGCAATCCTTCTGTTTATAGAGCAGTAAAAATGTGGTGCTGGAGAAGACTCCTGAGAGTCCTCTGAACAGCAAGGAAATCAAACCAGTCAATCCTAAAGAAAATCAACTGGGAATACTCATTGGAAGGAGTATACTTTGGCCACCTGATGCGAAGTGCTGGAAAAGACCCTGATGCTGGGAAAGATTCATGGCAAGCGAAGGGGAAGGCAGAAGGCAAGATGGCTGGATGGCATCACTGACTCAGCGGGCATGAATCTGAGCAAGCTCCGGGAGATAGTGAAGGACAGGGAAGTCTGATATGCTGCAGTCCATGGGGTCACAGAGAGGCGAACACGACTGAGTGACTAAACAATGTCGACAACATGGTCATTTGCTGTAGCAGCCCCAGGAGATGGACATGGTGGCCAGCATCTCCACCGGGCCCAGGGCCAGTCCACCAGAGTGGCAAAGGACGTCATCGCCTGGCTCACAGGTCCAGCCAGGACCCCATGACGGGGGTGTGGATCCACCAGGCCCCCAGGCTCATTCCTCTCCAATTCCATCATCACCCCTGCTTTACCAACCCACCCACAGCGGCAGCAGCAGTAACACTGCTAGGACCAGGCGCCTGCCCGAGTCGGGCACTGAGGGCTCCCTTTCACAATAACTCCCAGCACCCAGGGAAACGTACAACCAGAAACCGCTGTGGAATAAAACCCGATTGGTTTGAAAGAGGTACCGTCTTCCTTGGCTGGCTCTCTTGGGCTGGCAGGCTTCCTCTTCATTGCCCTTTCTCTTTCCACGGTGGTCGGCTTTTCCTGCCCAGACTTACATTTTTCCGAGTGTCTATGCATGTTGCTCTGTTGTAGGGGGAAAGAGGGAAACGACACAGCAGGGGGCAAGTCATTGTTGCCAGGACTGGCCTGGAAAACCCACGGCTAAAGAGAGAGGAAGCAGGGAAGAGCACGTGCCTCGCACAGTTTGTACAAACAAGACAACTCTTTAAAGGAGACTGCTTTCTGTTGTGTTTAGGTCTAGCCAGAATCCAGCTGTCTTTAAATATTTTAAAAATCATACACGTCAGTGAGAAGACAACATCTATTTTTCTGGACTGTTTTTACTCTATGAAGCAAGGCTTGAAAAATTCAATAGACTGGATCCCAGATTTTATGAAAATCAGTGATATACCATGTACATTTCACTGTGCTGTCAGCTTCCCCCTGGAAGGTATTAAGATTGTACAACATCTGGAGTTAAAAAGGCAGCTCAGAACTTTTATATCAGACCTATTAACCATATATTTTTGTCAGCAAACACTCAGGAAGATTTAAAATAAGTGAGAACACTTACACTATCTGACAAGTTCATAAACTAAAATTTTGCAGCATGTCATTAAATACTTCCATTATATAAAACACGCCTCCTAATTTCCATTTTGACTTTGGTGTGGTGCTAAGGACTGTCCTGGTGTGTGGGGAGGAGGAGGGAGGATTCACATGTCAGAGGAGGGGAAATATTATTTAAATTTCTTCCATTTTATGCTTAGCCATAGGGGTTGGAACACTGCTTCAACAGCAGACTTGAGTAGCTGGGACAGAAACTGGTCTGTGAAGCTGAAAATATTTACTTTCTGGCCCTTTACAGAAAAAAAGTGTACCAATCCTTGGTTAATAAAATGACAATGGATGTAAAACCAAGCCTTTTAGAGTCAAAGAGTGTTCTGTGAATATGATAAAAGCAATGGCTTCACCCCCAGCAAAGTTCATAAATCTCCATCTATGACTTCCCAACAACGTCACGAAGTTCATGGCTAAGGACCCCTGATACCAGTTTTGGATGAACAAACAAAACATAAACATCCAGCCTTTAAAAAGTAGGTGGGTAAGATTTTAAGTAAACATATCGATATCTGGGGCTTCCCAGACGGCGCTAGTGGTAAGGAACTCGCCTGCAAATGCATGAGACATAAGACATGAGGGCTCGATCCCCGAGTCAGGAAGATCCCCTGGAGAAGGAAATGGCAACCCACTCTAGTATTCTTGCCTGGAGAGTTCCATAGACAAGAGGAGCCTGGTGGGCTACAATCCACAGGCTCGCAAAGAGTCAGACATGACTGAGTGACTCACCACACGTCAACATTTAGGGCCCAGAGAGCAAAGTGAAATAATATAACAAACATTCATGTCAGGGAAACGATTCTCAAGAGAGGAGGCCCCTGGTGCTCCGAATCCAGAGTGGGGGTCCTTCCTGGGGAGGAAGGGGGGTGACATTCTGGCACCCACTCCAGTATTCCTACCTCGAGGAATACACAGGGTCCACTGTGTGTTGGTGATGGACAGGGAGGCCTGGCGTGCCGCGATTCATGGGGTCGCAAAGAGTCGGACACGACTGAGCGACTGAACTGAACTGAACTGAACTGTGTGTTAAAGACAGGAAGTCTGAGAATCACTTCTGATTGGAGCATGACTGCTTCAGTGTTAGTTTCTGCTGTGCATGCCCGCGTGCTCAGTCTCCTTGCAACCCCATGGACCGCAGCCCGCCGGGCTCTTCTGTCCATGGGATTCTCCAGGCAGGAATACTGGAGCGGGTTGCCACGCCCTCCTCCAGGGGATCTTCCTACCGAGGGATTAAACCCGTGTCTCCTGCATCTTCCACATCACAGGTGGGTTCTTTACCGCTGAGCCACCAGGTAAGCCTCAATCAGCTACAGGTGTACATGTATCCTCTCCCTTTTGGACCTCCCTCCCGCCCCCAGTCCACCGTTCTAGGTCATCACGGGGCCCTGAGCTGAGCTCCCTGCACTATACAGCGGTTTCCCACTGTTAACCGGTTTGCTCATGGTAGTGTATATATGCCAATTCCGCGTTCTCCATCCGTCCTACCCTCCCCTCCTCCTGCTGTGTCCACTGTTCTCTGCTACTTTTTAAAAATTAAATTGAATTGGAGTATCCAAATATGCTTTCATTTATTTAAACACAGGCTTTTTTTTTTTTTGGAGTAGTTTTACATTCTCAGCAAAACGGAGAGGGAGGTAGAGATTTTCTGCCTTAAAAATCCTCCGTTCTGTGCCTATTCGTTCCTCCATCAAGCCCAACCCTTGGAGGCCATTGATCTTTTTATTGTCTCCAGAGTTTTGTCTTTTCCAGAGAGTTATGTAGTTGGAATCATGCAATCTGTAGTCTTTTCAGACTGCTTCTTTCATCTAATGAGCATGTACAGTTCCTCCGTGTCTTTTCATGGCTTGATGGCTCATTCCTTTTTAGCACTGAATAATATCCCACTGTCTGGATGCACTGCAATTTATGTGTCCATCTACCTACTCGAGGAAGCCTTGGTTGCTTCCGAGTTGGGCTATTGTGCGTAAAGCTGCTATAAACACCCGTGAGCAGGTTTGTATGTAAATATAAGCTTTCAGCTCCTTGGGGGTAAATACCAAAGAACAGGGTTTCTGGATTGTACTGTACGAGTAGATTTATTTTTGAAGGAAACTTCCAAGCTGTCTTCCAAAGTGGCTGCACTGTTTTATACACTTTCACCAGCAACGCATGACATCCTTGCCAGCATCTGGTGTTGTCAGTGTTCTGGATTTTGGCTGCTCCAATGGGTGTGTAGTGGCATCTCGTTTTTTTTTTTTGTTTTTTAAGTATTAAACAAAATGACTTTTATTCTAACAAGCTATTATACGTGTTTTGGTAAAATAGCGATTGTTTGAATTTGCATTTCCTTGATGACATATGATGGGGAATAATTTTTTGTAGGCTTATTTGCCATCTGTATAGCCTTCTAAGAAGATCATGGCATCCGGTCCCGTCACTTCACAGCAAATAGATGGGGGGAAAAGTGGAAGCAATGACAGATTTTATTTTCTTGGGCTCCATAATCACTGAGGACCGTGACTGCAGCTATGAAATTAAAAGACGCTTGCTCCTTGGAAGAAAGACTGTGACAAACTTAGCATATTAAAAAGCAGAGACATCACTTGGCTGACAAAGGTCCGTCTAGTTAAAGCTATGGTTTTTCCGGTAGACATGTACAGATGTGAGAGGTGGACCATAAAGAAGGGTAAGTGCTGAAGAAATGATGCTTTCAAATTGCAGTGCTGGAGAAGACTCTAGAGAGTCCCTCGGACCGCAAGGAGATCAAACCAGTCAGTTCAGTTCAGTTGCTCAGTTGTGTCCGACTCTTTGTGACTCCATGGACGGCAGCACGCCAGGCCTCCCTGTCCATCACAAACTCTAGGAGTTTACTCAAAAGTATGTCCACTGAGTTGGTGATGCCATCTAACCATCTCTTCCTCTGTCATCCCCTTTTCCTTCCACCTTCAATCTTTCCCAGCATCAGAGTCTTTTCAAATGAGTCAGTTCTTCGCATCAGATGGCCAAAGTATCAGAGTTTTAGCTTCAGCATCAGTCCTTCCAATGAACATTTAGAGCTGATTTCCTTTAGGATGGACTGGTTGGACCTCCTTGCAGTCCAAGGGACTCTTAAGAGTCTTCTCCAACACCACAGTTCAAAAGCATCAGTTCTTCAGCACTCAGCTTTCTTTATAGTTCAACTCTCACATCCATACATGACTACTGGAAAAAACATAGCTTTGACTAGGTGGACCTTTGTCAGTCCTAAAAGAAAGAAATCAACCCTGAATATTCATTGGAAGGGCTGATGCTGAAGCTCCAGTACTTTGGCTATCTGGTGCGAAGAGGCGACTCGTTGGAATAGACCCTGATGCTGGGAGAAACTGAAAGCAAAAGAAGAGGGCGACAGGAGGATGCGATGATTGGATGACATCACTGACTCAATGGACATGAATTTAAGCAAACTCTGGGAGACAGTGTAAGACAGAGGAGCCTGGAGTGCCACAGACCGTGGGGTTGCAGAGAGTCAGACTCGACTTAACGACTGAACAAGAATGACAAATATCTTCTTCGGTGAGGTGCCTGTTAAAATCCTTGGTCCATTTTTTAACTGGGTCGTTTTCTTGTGGTTGAGTTTTAAGAGTTCTTTGTATTCTGAATAAATCTTTTATCAGATGTGACATTTGCAAATGTTTTCTCCTAGTTTGTAGCTTATGTGCTCATTCTTTTGATATAGTCTTTCACAGAAGTTTTAAATTTTATTGAAGACCATTGTATCAGTTATTTCTCTCATGGATCATATCTTTGGTGTTTTTTTCTGTAAAGACATCACCATACCAAGGTCATCTGGAACTTTTCCCCCTGTGTTATACTCTAGGACTGTCACAGCTTTTTTTTAAGCCTTTAAGTCTGTGATCCATTTTGAGCTAATTTTTAGAAGAGTGTAAGGCCTGGATCTTGATTTTTTTTTTTTTGCGTGTGGGTGTCCCATTGGTCCAGCATCATTTGTTGAAAAGATTATCTTTTCTCCAATGTCTCGCTTTTGCTCCTTTTTCAAAGATCAGCTGATTGTGTTTTTGGAGGTCTATTTCTGGGGTCTCTATTCTGTTCCATTGATCTGTTGGGTCTGTTCTTGCACCAATACCACACTATCTGAAGTTTTATTTTTTAACATTTTTCTACATTTAAAAAACGTTTATTTATTTGGCTGCATCGGGTCTTAGTTGCAGCAACTCGGGATCCCTTGTTGCATCCTGGGAACTCTAGAGCACAGGGCTCAGTAGTTGTGACACCAGGGCTGAGCTGCCCTGAGGCATGTGGGATCTTGGTTCACCGACCAGGGATTGAACCTGCGTCCCCAGCACTGGAAGGCAGATTCTTAACCCCTGGACTACCTGGGAAGTCCCTAAGACTTTATATTAAGTCTTGAAGTCAGGGAGCATCAGTCTCCCAACTTCATTTTTCTCCTTCGATATTGTGGGCCTTCTGCTCTCTCTTTAAACCTTGGTATCAGTTTGTCAGTAACCACAAAGTAACTTGCCAAGACTCTGATGGGAATTGCATTGAATCTATAGGTGACACCTTGATGATACTGAATTTTCTTATCCATAAACCTGGAATATTTCTCTACTCATTTGGTTCTTCTTTGACTTCATTCATCAGAGCACTCTTCATTTCTGTTACAGTGTTATTGATCTCCAGCATTTCTTTTCAGTTCTTTCTTAGGATTTCCAGCTCAGCTTACATGGTGTGCTGCCTATTTTTTCTATTAGAGCTCTTAGCATATGAATCATAGTTGTTTTAAACTCCTGGTCTGATAATTCCAAGGTCCCTGGCCCTCCTGATGTTCGCTCTCTCTCTTCAAATTTTTATTTATTTATTTTTGCTCTTTGGCATGCCTTGGAATTTTTTCTTGTTAGCTGGACATGATGTACTGAATAAAACAAACTGCTGTAAATAGGCCTGGGCTCCAAAATCACTGTGAACGGTGACTGCAGCCATGAAATTAAAGGCCGCTTGCTCCTTGGAAGAAAAGCTATGACAAACCTAGACAGCATATTAAAAAACAGAGACATTAGTCTGTGGACAAAGGTTCATATAGTCAAAGCTATGGTTTTTCCAGTAGTCATGTATAGATGTGAGAGTTGGACCATAAATGAGGCTGAGCACTGAAGAATGGATTCTTTTGAGCTGCGGTGCCTCAGAAGAGTCTTGAGAGTCCCTTGGACTATAAGGAGATCAAACCAGTCCATCCTAAAGGAAATCAACTCTGAATATTCATTGGAAGGGATGTTGCTGAAGTTGAAACTCAAACTCCAATACTTTGGCCGCCTGATGCGAAGAGTTAACTCACTGGTAAAAGACCCTGATGCTGGGAAAGACTGAGGGCAGGAGGAGAAGGGGGTGACAGAGGATGAGATGGCTGGATGGCATTACTGATTCAAAGGACATGAACTTGGGCAAACTCTGGGAGATGGTGAGGGACAGGGAAGCCTGGCATGCTGCAGTCCACGGGGTCCCTAAGAGTTGGACACAACTTGGCGACTGAACAACAAGAACAAATATTCTATCAAACGGATGGGCAGCATTTTATCTGTTTGTTAGCTGATGGACATTTGGGTAGTCTCCACTTCTTAAAGCATAATGCTGCTGTGAACGGCTATGTAGTCATAAGTTTTCACTTCTTTGGGGTACATGACTAGGTGTGGAATTGCCAGGTTACATGGTAACTTTATGTTTAACTTTTTGAGGGCCTGCCAGGCTATCTTACAAGGTGACTTCATCATTTAAAAATTTCACCAGTAGTGTATGAGGGGGTCCAATCTCTGCACATCTTTATTATCTTCTTTGATCACAGTTATCCTGATGGCTGTCCCATGGGGTAACTCACTGTCATTCGGCTTTGCATTTCCTTAGTGAAGAATCTTTTCACAAGCCTGTAGTTTATCTGTATATCTTCTTTGGAGAAATGTCTACTTAGATCCTTTGCCCGTTTTTAATAGAATACCTATCTTTTAATTATTGAGCTGTGCAAGTTCTTTATAGATTCTAGACGCAAGTCCCAATGTGCTTGCTTGAATAGGAGGAGAAGTTTCCAAACTTCCGATTTTATGTTCTGAAGGAGTCTATGAGGCTGACTTATTCTTTTCTCTGTTTCCCTGTGGCTTCTTTACAATTTTAACTCAGCATGAATGACCCTGCTTCTGGAGCACTGCCACTGTTTCTGTTTGAAATGGTGACGTTTTAGCATTAACACTCTAAAACTGTCCCATGACACCGCCCAAACACACAGCGACCCTACCATCGTTTCTTAAGAGGAAAGACAGTTTCCTCTGTAAAACAGTCAAATTCAGGTTACTTTATACTTTTATAAAGTTAGAGTGAAGCTTATATCATATCTAGGAATCTGGCTAATCATCTCTGGTGCTTTTAAAATGTCCATAAATTGACACTTTTTTCTTTCAAAAGGGACTCATCCCCCATCCTTGGAATAGGGCCTGAATTATGTGATGCATTTGCAATGAATTAGGGTCGTGTCACTTTTAAGACTAGGGGACAAAAGGCACCATGGCTTCCTCCTTGCTATCTCTCACTCGCCTGGTTATGAGGATACTTGAGCAGCCCAGCGGAGCGGTCCATGTGATCAGGAACTGTGGCCTCTAGCCAATAGCTGCATTGAGGGCGCCAGCTTGGAAGTGGTCCCTCCAGCCCTTGTCAAGCCTTCAAATGACTGCAGCTCTGACAACATGCTGACTGGGACCCACGAGAGATCCAGAGCCAGAAGCACCCGAACTTCCTGACCCACAGAAAATGAGACAGGACAAATGTGGGTTGTGTTAAGCCAGTACGTTGGGGGCAATTCATTATGCCATAGATAACTAATATACCATCTAAAAAATGAGAACTAGAAGAGTAAGTGTATTTCTCGGCATAGTACCAACGGCACGAGTCTAAGAATATCTACAAAACGTATGAAAAACAGCACTCTCTCTATGAAGTAGCCTAAATCGAATCTACAAGGACAATTCTTTAAAATGTCACCTGAGAAGCAGGGGTTCTTTAGTCTGAGGACTCCCTAAAGCCATTTGCAAGATTCTGTCTGCAGGACTGCCTTTTTCCACAGAAGGGAGACCACACATTTATATAAGATTTCCAAGACTTTCGTGACTCCAAAAAACTAATAACCACTTTCCTAAGGCATGACAGATGCTATCTTAAATCCTAGCAAGTTTCTATAATCAGGTTTAAACTGCCTGGGTGTGACACTGTGCCTGGGGGATCCCGGGATCTTTTCAAGGAGGATTTATTGTGACTTGAGTGAGCTTACCCAGCGGGAAAAACCTTTGCCACACTTGGGGCATTCGTAAACAGTCGGGACGAAATTGGTATCGTGGTATTTCTTGAAGTGCACATTTAGAAGCTGCTGCTGTCGGAAACATTTATTGCAGGCGAGACAGACAAATGGCTTCTCTCCGGTGTGAGTACGTATGTGAACTGTCATATGACGTTCCTGGAAGGCAAGGAAAACAAACAGGCTTAGCTACTGACAATTTTTTAGTATCAGGCATTATTTATTGTGTGTGTTTAGTCACTCAGTCGTGTCTGACTCTTTGTGACCTCATGGACTGTAGCCTGCAGAATACTGGAATGGGTTGCCATTTCCTCCTCCAGGGCATCTTCCTGACCTAGGGATTGAACCTGCATCTCTTGCATTGCAGGTGGATTCTTTCCCGCTGAGCCACTGGGGAAGCCCCATTATTAACTGCATACCTTTCCCCCCTCCTCCAAAAATGTGTGAATTTTTAAGAAAAAACAAAGCCAATGCATTCTCGACACAGCTCTACCATGGTCGCAGCACAGTATGGCCTCTAGGAAGCAAGGTCTTACCCGGTCCTTGCCCCCAGGTTACCAAGTTCTCACGATTAATCCCAGCCGGTCCTTCACTCCCCGGGGGGATGAGGCAGACCACACTTGGAAGAGTGAAACCGAAATCAATTTCCTCTCCAGAAGAGCTCATGTAGCTGCAGCCTCATTTCTATAATTATTTGCCATGATCCGAGTTTACAAAGAGCAGACAGATCCTGCAAACTTGAAAACCTATCGTTAGAGTTTCAATTCAGCAGCTATTTGGGGTTGAAGGAAGTCAAGCATCTGAATGTTTTCCTGGCTATTGCCCAATGGTGTTGCAGCTAATCTCCATATCGATTTAAAAGCACAGTGGTGAAAATCATTGTTCTCAGCAAATAAATCAGCAGAAATTTTAACTAAGATTTATATGAGTAACTCTTGGGGAATCAAGACAAAAATATAGATTCTACATGCTGTGGGCCAACTGAGTTGACGTGCTGCAACTGCTGAGCCTGGGCACCTAGGGCCCCGTATGCCGCGATGAGAGCCCACCGCAATGAGAAAGCCAGGCACTGCAACTAGAGAACAGCTCCCAATTTCCACAACTTGAGAAAGGCCACACGCATCAGCAAAGACCCGACACAAGCAAAGATAAGTAAATTAATCAAAAAACAAGACACACAACAGTCCTGCTTGGTGCGACTGCTCTGACTCACATTCGGGCAGCCCCACTGCCTTTGCACCATCAATGCCAACATCACATAGCGAAAGGGCAGAGAGTGTGTTGGCAGCATAACTACTTAATGACAGTGACTTTGACCTTATGCTTCTGATTGGTTTCAAGGACCTCAAGGGGTCTGTGAGCCACACTTTTGAACCCACACCGTAAAAACAACTCTCGGTTCACGCACAGCTGTCTTTTGGCTATTCTGAATAGTCTCTTTTATGGAAGGCACGATTTTCCAGAATATGTTCAAAGTGAAAGGGAATCCCACTCCAGCCCTTCCTTCTTCCATCTCCCCCTGTCCCCCAGCACCTGCCCAGAGACCCTGATACACAGTACCTGCTTGCAGGCGTAGTTGCAGTATTCACACTTGAATCTCTTCTCATTTTTGTGAGTTTTCTGGTGCTGGATAAGGGTGTAGCGATCGTGGAACACAGCAGGGCAGTAACGGCATTTCATCTCTGCAGTTTCGTACGTGTGCAGGTTGCGCAAATGGACACCTAAAAGCATCATGGAGCATCAAGTACAAGAAGTTATTTTCTGTGAGGTCTATTTTCCCCTACCCTTCAAGTAGAGTTTGTCAGCCTTGGAACTACAGGCAGACCTCAGAGATACTGCAGGTTCCCTTTCAGACCATTATGAGAAACCAAATAAAACAAATATTAACACATGGATGTTTTTGTTTCCCAGTGCCTATAAATCTTATGTTTATGCTAGACTATTGTCTATTAAGTGTGCAGTAGCACTGTGTCTAAAAAACTAGATGCACGCTTTAATTTAAAACTACTTTATTACTTTAAAAAATGCTAATTGTCATCTGAGCCTTCAGCTAGTCATAATCTTTTTGCTGGTGGAGGATATGAAATATTGTGAGATGTATACCAAAATGTGATACAGAGACAAGAAGTGAACAAGTGTAGTCGGAAAAAAATGGTGCAAATAGACTTGCTTAATGTAGGGTTGCCACAAATGTTCAGTGTGTAAGAAACACAGCATCTGAGGAGCACAATAAAGCAAAGTGCAATAGTGTGGGGTCTGCTGGTAGTAACACTTGAAGCTGGCTGGTGTCTTCCTGGGTGGGGTGGGGGCGTCCTGGGTGCTGCAGGATGTATGTTTAACAGCATTGCTGGCCTCCACCCTCTAGCACCAGTCGCCTCCCTTCCTCCCCAGGGTGATAACCAAAGTGCCTTCAGATGTTGCCAAATGGCCACCTCCCCAGCCATAAAGTCATTCTCAGCTGAAAACGGCTGCTTTAAATGCACAGTGTGCTGACTTCTCATGCTAATATTCTTTCTCATGGAGTTAAGCACATAAGGTAGGACACAGCGAACCCAACATGTCCATTAAACAAAGCGCTTGGAGAACCTTGCTATGTGAGTGGATTTTTAGGATAATGTTAAGATGGTTTTACGTGAATGTCTGTGCACACGCTGATTGTGTCCAACTCTTTGCAACCTTACAGACTGTAGCCCACCAGGCTCCTCTGTCCACGGGGTTTCCCAGGCAAGAATACTGGAGTGGGTTGCTATTTCCTTCTCCAAGGGATCGTCCCAATTCTGGGACAGGACCCGTGTCTCACGTCTCCTGCATTGGCAGGCGGGCTCTTTACCACTCTGCTGCTGCTGCTGCTGCTGCTAAGTCGCTTCAGTCGTGTCCGACTCCGTGTGACCCCATAGACGGCCTCCTACCAGGCTTCCCAGTCCCTGGGGTTCTCCAGGCAAGAACACTGGAGTGGGTTGCCATTTCCTTCTCCAATGCATGAAAGGAAAAGTGAAAGTGAAGTCGCTCAGTCGTGTCCGACTCTTAGCGACCCCATGGACTGCAGCTCACCAGGCTCCTCCATCCATGGGATTTTCCAGGCAACAGTACTGGAGTGGGGTGCCACTGCCTTCTCCCTAGGATAGTTTTATGTAACAACGATATAACCTCTGCAATTTTTGCATAATTTTAAAATATATATATTTATCTGGCTGCACCAGGTCTTAGTCGGGGCATGCAGGATCTAGCTCTCTGATCAAGGATCAAACCTGGGCCCCCTGCCTTGGGATCTCGGAGTCTTAACCACTGGGTCACCAGGGCAGTGCCTAGCCTCCATATTCTGACTTAAAAGCCCAGACGTCCTGTGAGATGTCAATCTTCTGATTTTTCCTATGTCGTAACTGACAAACACACTCGAAGATAATTTTTTGTCAACGGAGTTTAGTGCAAATTGGCTTTGTGATCCTTTGTGTCAGAGGCTACACTAAAATCAGCAACTGCTGGGTGGAGGTACACACGTCAGGTGTGCCGACTCAGTCATTTAAAGAGCGTGGTATCTCCTATAGAGACAAGAAGGAAGGCTGAGCTTGGTTACAGAACATGTCATGACATGTATGGAGAGTGTCACTGACTCAGATGGGCCATAGCCTGTATTTCTTGGTGGTGGTGTCGAAAATGTCCCTTCTTGGCAACTGGTTCATGATTCAAGCCCTACAAGGTCCCACTGGGGTGTGTTTTGCAACTGACAAAGATTTTGAAGAAAAACAAAAGCTAAGGCTTCACTAAACACCTTTATCCTTTCAGAAATGTTTTCAAAATAGTGTCTCTCATCTCTAGAATTTCTCTGGGCAAACTGAGGACTCTCTCTGCTGGTATATTCTGAGTATCACAGTGTTATGTTTTAGGAAGAGGACAGAGGCAGTGGAAACTGAGGGACCAGGAACCNGTCCCCAGCACTGGAAGGCAGATTCTTAACCCCTGGACTACCTGGGAAGTCCCTAAGACTTTATATTAAGTCTTGAAGTCAGGGAGCATCAGTCTCCCAACTTCATTTTTCTCCTTCGATATTGTGGGCCTTCTGCTCTCTCTTTAAACCTTGGTATCAGTTTGTCAGTAACCACAAAGTAACTTGCCAAGACTCTGATGGGAATTGCATTGAATCTATAGGTGACACCTTGATGATACTGAATTTTCTTATCCATAAACCTGGAATATTTCTCTACTCATTTGGTTCTTCTTTGACTTCATTCATCAGAGCACTCTTCATTTCTGTTACAGTGTTATTGATCTCCAGCATTTCTTTTCAGTTCTTTCTTAGGATTTCCAGCTCAGCTTACATGGTGTGCTGCCTATTTTTTCTATTAGAGCTCTTAGCATATGAATCATAGTTGTTTTAAACTCCTGGTCTGATAATTCCAAGGTCCCTGGCCCTCCTGATGTTCGCTCTCTCTCTTCAAATTTTTATTTATTTATTTTTGCTCTTTGGCATGCCTTGGAATTTTTTCTTGTTAGCTGGACATGATGTACTGAATAAAACAAACTGCTGTAAATAGGCCTGGGCTCCAAAATCACTGTGAACGGTGACTGCAGCCATGAAATTAAAGGCCGCTTGCTCCTTGGAAGAAAAGCTATGACAAACCTAGACAGCATATTAAAAAACAGAGACATTAGTCTGTGGACAAAGGTTCATATAGTCAAAGCTATGGTTTTTCCAGTAGTCATGTATAGATGTGAGAGTTGGACCATAAATGAGGCTGAGCACTGAAGAATGGATTCTTTTGAGCTGCGGTGCCTCAGAAGAGTCTTGAGAGTCCCTTGGACTATAAGGAGATCAAACCAGTCCATCCTAAAGGAAATCAACTCTGAATATTCATTGGAAGGGATGTTGCTGAAGTTGAAACTCAAACTCCAATACTTTGGCCGCCTGATGCGAAGAGTTAACTCACTGGTAAAAGACCCTGATGCTGGGAAAGACTGAGGGCAGGAGGAGAAGGGGGTGACAGAGGATGAGATGGCTGGATGGCATTACTGATTCAAAGGACATGAACTTGGGCAAACTCTGGGAGATGGTGAGGGACAGGGAAGCCTGGCATGCTGCAGTCCACGGGGTCCCTAAGAGTTGGACACAACTTGGCGACTGAACAACAAGAACAAATATTCTATCAAACGGATGGGCAGCATTTTATCTGTTTGTTAGCTGATGGACATTTGGGTAGTCTCCACTTCTTAAAGCATAATGCTGCTGTGAACGGCTATGTAGTCATAAGTTTTCACTTCTTTGGGGTACATGACTAGGTGTGGAATTGCCAGGTTACATGGTAACTTTATGTTTAACTTTTTGAGGGCCTGCCAGGCTATCTTACAAGGTGACTTCATCATTTAAAAATTTCACCAGTAGTGTATGAGGGGGTCCAATCTCTGCACATCTTTATTATCTTCTTTGATCACAGTTATCCTGATGGCTGTCCCATGGGGTAACTCACTGTCATTCGGCTTTGCATTTCCTTAGTGAAGAATCTTTTCACAAGCCTGTAGTTTATCTGTATATCTTCTTTGGAGAAATGTCTACTTAGATCCTTTGCCCGTTTTTAATAGAATACCTATCTTTTAATTATTGAGCTGTGCAAGTTCTTTATAGATTCTAGACGCAAGTCCCAATGTGCTTGCTTGAATAGGAGGAGAAGTTTCCAAACTTCCGATTTTATGTTCTGAAGGAGTCTATGAGGCTGACTTATTCTTTTCTCTGTTTCCCTGTGGCTTCTTTACAATTTTAACTCAGCATGAATGACCCTGCTTCTGGAGCACTGCCACTGTTTCTGTTTGAAATGGTGACGTTTTAGCATTAACACTCTAAAACTGTCCCATGACACCGCCCAAACACACAGCGACCCTACCATCGTTTCTTAAGAGGAAAGACAGTTTCCTCTGTAAAACAGTCAAATTCAGGTTACTTTATACTTTTATAAAGTTAGAGTGAAGCTTATATCATATCTAGGAATCTGGCTAATCATCTCTGGTGCTTTTAAAATGTCCATAAATTGACACTTTTTTCTTTCAAAAGGGACTCATCCCCCATCCTTGGAATAGGGCCTGAATTATGTGATGCATTTGCAATGAATTAGGGTCGTGTCACTTTTAAGACTAGGGGACAAAAGGCACCATGGCTTCCTCCTTGCTATCTCTCACTCGCCTGGTTATGAGGATACTTGAGCAGCCCAGCGGAGCGGTCCATGTGATCAGAAACTGTGGCCTCTAGCCAATAGCTGCATTGAGGGCGCCAGCTTGGAAGTGGTCCCTCCAGCCCTTGTCAAGCCTTCAAATGACTGCAGCTCTGACAACATGCTGACTGGGACCCACGAGAGATCCAGAGCCAGAAGCACCCGAACTTCCTGACCCACAGAAAATGAGACAGGACAAATGTGGGTTGTGTTAAGCCAGTACGTTGGGGGCAATTCATTATGCCATAGATAACTAATATACCATCTAAAAAATGAGAACTAGAAGAGTAAGTGTATTTCTCGGCATAGTACCAACGGCACGAGTCTAAGAATATCTACAAAACGTATGAAAAACAGCACTCTCTCTATGAAGTAGCCTAAATCGAATCTACAAGGACAATTCTTTAAAATGTCACCTGAGAAGCAGGGGTTCTTTAGTCTGAGGACTCCCTAAAGCCATTTGCAAGATTCTGTCTGCAGGACTGCCTTTTTCCACAGAAGGGAGACCACACATTTATATAAGATTTCCAAGACTTTCGTGACTCCAAAAAACTAATAACCACTTTCCTAAGGCATGACAGATGCTATCTTAAATCCTAGCAAGTTTCTATAATCAGGTTTAAACTGCCTGGGTGTGACACTGTGCCTGGGGGATCCCGGGATCTTTTCAAGGAGGATTTATTGTGACTTGAGTGAGCTTACCCAGCGGGAAAAACCTTTGCCACACTTGGGGCATTCGTAAACAGTCGGGACGAAATTGGTATCGTGGTATTTCTTGAAGTGCACATTTAGAAGCTGCTGCTGTCGGAAACATTTATTGCAGGCGAGACAGACAAATGGCTTCTCTCCGGTGTGAGTACGTATGTGAACTGTCATATGACGTTCCTGGAAGGCAAGGAAAACAAACAGGCTTAGCTACTGACAATTTTTTAGTATCAGGCATTATTTATTGTGTGTGTTTAGTCACTCAGTCGTGTCTGACTCTTTGTGACCTCATGGACTGTAGCCTGCAGAATACTGGAATGGGTTGCCATTTCCTCCTCCAGGGCATCTTCCTGACCTAGGGATTGAACCTGCATCTCTTGCATTGCAGGTGGATTCTTTCCCGCTGAGCCACTGGGGAAGCCCCATTATTAACTGCATACCTTTCCCCCCTCCTCCAAAAATGTGTGCATTTTTAAGAAAAAACAAAGCCAATGCATTCTCGACACAGCTCTACCATGGTCGCAGCACAGTATGGCCTCTAGGAAGCAAGGTCTTACCCGGTCCTTGCCCCCAGGTTACCAAGTTCTCACGATTAATCCCAGCCGGTCCTTCACTCCCCGGGGGGATGAGGCAGACCACACTTGGAAGAGTGAAACCGAAATCAATTTCCTCTCCAGAAGAGCTCATGTAGCTGCAGCCTCATTTCTATAATTATTTGCCATGATCTGAGTTTACAAAGAGCAGACAGATCCTGCAAACTTGAAAACCTATCGTTAGAGTTTCAATTCAGCAGCTATTTGGGGATGCCATTTCCTCCTCCAGGGCATCTTCCTGACCTAGGGATTGAACCTGCATCTCTTGCATTGCAGGTGGATTCTTTCCCGCTGAGCCACTGGGGAAGCCCCATTATTAACTGCATACCTTTCCCCCCTCCTCCAAAAATGTGTGCATTTTTAAGAAAAAACAAAGCCAATGCATTCTCGACACAGCTCTACCATGGTCGCAGCACAGTATGGCCTCTAGGAAGCAAGGTCTTACCCGGTCCTTGCCCCCAGGTTACCAAGTTCTCACGATTAATCCCAGCCGGTCCTTCACTCCCCGGGGGGATGAGGCAGACCACACTTGGAAGAGTGAAACCGAAATCAATTTCCTCTCCAGAAGAGCTCATGTAGCTGCAGCCTCATTTCTATAATTATTTGCCATGATCCGAGTTTACAAAGAGCAGACAGATCCTGCAAACTTGAAAACCTATCGTTAGAGTTTCAATTCAGCAGCTATTTGGGGTTGAAGGAAGTCAAGCATCTGAATGTTTTCCTGGCTATTGCCCAATGGTGTTGCAGCTAATCTCCATATCGATTTAAAAGCACAGTGGTGAAAATCATTGTTCTCAGCAAATAAATCAGCAGAAATTTTAACTAAGATTTATATGAGTAACTCTTGGGGAATCAAGACAAAAATATAGATTCTACATGCTGTGGGCCAACTGAGTTGACGTGCTGCAACTGCTGAGCCTGGGCACCTAGGGCCCCGTATGCCGCGATGAGAGCCCACCGCAATGAGAAAGCCAGGCACTGCAACTAGAGAACAGCTCCCAATTTCCACAACTTGAGAAAGGCCACACGCATCAGCAAAGACCCGACACAAGCAAAGATAAGTAAATTAATCAAAAAACAAGACACACAACAGTCCTGCTTGGTGCGACTGCTCTGACTCACATTCGGGCAGCCCCACTGCCTTTGCACCATCAATGCCAACATCACATAGCGAAAGGGCAGAGAGTGTGTTGGCAGCATAACTACTTAATGACAGTGACTTTGACCTTATGCTTCTGATTGGTTTCAAGGACCTCAAGGGGTCTGTGAGCCACACTTTTGAACCCACACCGTAAAAACAACTCTCGGTTCACGCACAGCTGTCTTTTGGCTATTCTGAATAGTCTCTTTTATGGAAGGCACGATTTTCCAGAATATGTTCAAAGTGAAAGGGAATCCCACTCCAGCCCTTCCTTCTTCCATCTCCCCCTGTCCCCCAGCACCTGCCCAGAGACCCTGATACACAGTACCTGCTTGCAGGCGTAGTTGCAGTATTCACACTTGAATCTCTTCTCATTTTTGTGAGTTTTCTGGTGCTGGATAAGGGTGTAGCGATCGTGGAACACAGCAGGGCAGTAACGGCATTTCATCTCTGCAGTTTCGTACGTGTGCAGGTTGCGCAAATGGACACCTAAAAGCATCATGGAGCATCAAGTACAAGAAGTTATTTTCTGTGAGGTCTATTTTCCCCTACCCTTCAAGTAGAGTTTGTCAGCCTTGGAACTACAGGCAGACCTCAGAGATACTGCAGGTTCCCTTTCAGACCATTATGAGAAACCAAATAAAACAAATATTAACACATGGATGTTTTTGTTTCCCAGTGCCTATAAATCTTATGTTTATGCTAGACTATTGTCTATTAAGTGTGCAGTAGCACTGTGTCTAAAAAACTAGATGCACGCTTTAATTTAAAACTACTTTATTACTTTAAAAAATGCTAATTGTCATCTGAGCCTTCAGCTAGTCATAATCTTTTTGCTGGTGGAGGATATGAAATATTGTGAGATGTATACCAAAATGTGATACAGAGACAAGAAGTGAACAAGTGTAGTCGGAAAAAAATGGTGCAAATAGACTTGCTTAATGTAGGGTTGCCACAAATGTTCAGTGTGTAAGAAACACAGCATCTGAGGAGCACAATAAAGCAAAGTGCAATAGTGTGGGGTCTGCTGGTAGTAACACTTGAAGCTGGCTGGTGTCTTCCTGGGTGGGGTGGGGGCGTCCTGGGTGCTGCAGGATGTATGTTTAACAGCATTGCTGGCCTCCACCCTCTAGCACCAGTCGCCTCCCTTCCTCCCCAGGGTGATAACCAAAGTGCCTTCAGATGTTGCCAAATGGCCACCTCCCCAGCCATAAAGTCATTCTCAGCTGAAAACGGCTGCTTTAAATGCACAGTGTGCTGACATCTCATGCTAATATTCTTCCTCATGGAGTTAAGCACATAAGGTAGGACACAGCGAACCCAACATGTCCATTAAACAAAGCGCTTGGAGAACCTTGCTATGTGAGTGGATTTTTAGGATAATGTTAAGATGGTTTTACGTGAATGTCTGTGCACACGCTGATTGTGTCCAACTCTTTGCAACCTTACAGACTGTAGCCCACCAGGCTCCTCTGTCCACGGGGTTTCCCAGGCAAGAATACTGGAGTGGGTTGCTATTTCCTTCTCCAAGGGATCGTCCCAATTCTGGGACAGGACCCGTGTCTCACGTCTCCTGCATTGGCAGGCGGGCTCTTTACCACTCTGCTGCTGCTGCTGCTGCTGCTGCTGCTGCTGCTAAGTCGCTTCAGTCGTGTCCGACTCCGTGTGACCCCATAGACGGCCTCCTACCAGGCTTCCCGGTCCCTGGGGTTCTCCAGGCAAGAACACTGGAGTGGGTTGCCATTTCCTTCTCCAATGCATGAAAGGAAAAGTGAAAGTGAAGTCGCTCAGTCGTGTCCGACTCTTAGCGACCCCATGGACTGCAGCTCACCAGGCTCCTCCATCCATGGGATTTTCCAGGCAACAGTACTGGAGTGGGGTGCCACTGCCTTCTCCCTAGGATAGTTTTATGTAACAACGATATAACCTCTGCAATTTTTGCATAATTTTAAAATATATATATATTTATCTGGCTGCACCAGGCCTTAGTCGGGGCATGTAGGATCTAGTTCTCTGATCAAGGATCAAACCTGGGCCCCCTGCCTTGGGATCTCGGAGTCTTAACCACTGGGTCACCAGGGCAGTGCCTAGCCTCCATATTCTGACTTAAAAGCCCAGACGTCCTGTGAGATGTCAATCTTCTGATTTTTCCTATGTCGTAACTGACAAACACACTCGAAGATAATTTTTTGTCAACGGAGTTTAGTGCAAATTGGCTTTGTGATCCTTTGTGTCAGAGGCTACACTAAAATCAGCAACTGCTGGGTGGAGGTACACACGTCAGGTGTGCCGACTCAGTCATTTAAAGAGCGTGGTATCTCCTATAGAGACAAGAAGGAAGGCTGAGCTTGGTTACAGAACATGTCATGACATGTATGGAGAGTGTCACTGACTCAGATGGGCCATAGCCTGTATTTCTTGGTGGTGGTGTCGAAAATGTCCCTTCTTGGCAACTGGTTCATGATTCAAGCCCTACAAGGTCCCACTGGGGTGTGTTTTGCAACTGACAAAGATTTTGAAGAAAAACAAAAGCTAAGGCTTCACTAAACACCTTTATCCTTTCAGAAATGTTTTCAAAATAGTGTCTCTCATCTCTAGAATTTCTCTGGGCAAACTGAGGACTCTCTCTGCTGGTATATTCTGAGTATCACAGTGTTATGTTTTAGGAAGAGGACAGAGGCAGTGGAAACTGAGGGACCAGGAACCCTGGAACAAAGGAGAGAGGTTGGCTCACTCACTCGACCTGTTTTCCACCCCTGACACCAACTACAACCAGTTTCCCCTGAAGGTGGCATATGACCCCAGCTCTCAACCCGGCACTCAGATGCGCTCAAGGTGCCTCCTCTGTTACGATGGTTTACCTGGTCACAATGTGGATTTCATGTCACAGGAAGAGGACTGTTTCACTGAAGCAAGTTCCTCATGGAAAGAACCATGTCTCACTTCTTATTTTTGCACCTTTAGTTCCCAGAAGTTTTCAGGGTCACAGCAGGGGGTTAGGAAAAGCTTGCTGAGTGTCACTGGACAGAACACTGATAAAAGATTCAGAACCTGCAACGAGGCCATGTCCTGGCATCCTGGTCACGGGACTCTGGGGCAAGTTTGCTTTCTGTCTCTGATCCCCTTCGTCATTTATAAAAAAACAGACCCAATATGGAGCCAAGTAACACCTGGAGGAAGCCCATTATGAGCTCGAATGCCCATGAGAGCGCATCTGTGTACCTAGACAGGACCTAGACCAAACTCTGAAACTGCAATTATGCAATATAGCCACAAGATGGCACCATAGGACCTCTAAAAAAAACACAAACAAAAAACAACAATCAAGGGAAAAAAAAAAACAAAAAAAAACCCAACCCAACCCCGGGAGCAGTTCTTGAATCCTACTGCCTCCCTGGCATCAGGCCCAGGGCTCCTCAGGTTTCCCAGAGCTGCACACAGTCCAGCCAAAAGAAGTCAGTAGCACTGACATGTAAACGTTATCATGTGTAAAACAGATAGCTAGCGGGAAGCTGTTGTACAGCACAGGGAACTCAGCTGAGTGCTCTGGGGTAACCTAGTGGGACTGATCTAGGAGGGTGGAGGGTGGGATGGGGCGGGGTGGGAGAGAGGCTCAAGAAGGAGGGGATATATGAATGCATCTAGCTAAGTCACACTGAACTGTAAAGCAGCTATGAAAAGTGAAAGTCTTCGTGGCTCTGTCATATTTAAGTCTTGCAACCCCATGGACTGTAGCCCGCCAGGCTCCTCTGTCCATGGGATTCTCCACGCATGAATATTGGAGTGGGTTTCCATTTCCTTCTCCAGTGGATCTTCCGGATCCCGGGATTGAACCCGGGGCTCCTGCACTGCAAGCAGATTTTCTACCGTCTGAGCCACCAGGGAAGCTCAAAGCAACTACATGCCAATGAAAAAACAATAAAGGAAGTTCCAGACGCCAGACACTCACGCAGGTCGCTCTTCCTGGCGATGACGGTGGTGCAGTGTGGGCACTGGTACTTGGGGACATTCTCGCTGTGCTTCTGCAGGATGTGCATCTTCATGGTCCCGCTCTGGGTGAAGCGGGCATGGCAGATGTGGCATTCGTAGGGCTTCTCACCTGGGACACGGAAGGCAAGAGTGACCCTCTGCTGAGGTACTCCACCCCGAAAACCCTGGTGCTCCGCAAAGGACACCTGGAGCTGAAAGCCTTTCTTTCCCCCAATATTCCCTTTTCAGCTCCTTCATCCCACGTTTGACTCTCCAATGAGTGCAAGATTCCTAAATCAAGCCAGACAACATCATGTCCAGCTGTGTGGACAGTGGGCCAGAGGGAGCGACTCTCCTAACATCTGGTGGCTGCTCATGGTTCAAGGCCCACGCGTGCCTGTGTGCTCAGTGGCACAGTCATGTCCAACTCTTTGCGACTCTATGGACTATAGCCTGCCAGGCTCCTCTGTTCATGGGATTCTCCAGGCAAGATACTGGAGTGGGTTGCCATGCCTTCCTCCAGGGGATCTTCCTGAACCAGGGGTGGAACCCACGCCTCTTGTGTCTCCTGCAGGTTGTGGCATGTGGGATCCAGGAGCCCGCCTGGGAGTTGGCAAGCGGGTTCTTTACCACTAGCGCCCCCTGGGAAGCCCTCAGAGAAAGCAGTGCGTTGCCTATTTGGCCTTAGCAGGAGAGACTCCCACCTGAATGTGTTCTCATGTGCCGCTTCAGCTTGTAGGTGTCTTTGCTGGCGTAGCTGCAGAGGCAGCACTGAAAGGGGCGCTCACCCGTGTGCGAGCGGATGTGGCGCTTCAACTTGCTTGCCTGGTAAACAAACGAAAGATATTTATTGCAATGGAAACGACAAAACTGCGGCCTCTTGAATAAGGCAGCATTATAAAAGATAGGTAAATGAGTCCAACGTTAACATCAGAGCCCATTTCACACCCCAGAAAACACACTAAGCCTTTCATTTTCCTTTCTGGGTTGGATGGTGTCCTTCATCTGGGTTGTGTGCGCTGAGATCCTCCAGTGATGCGCGAGGATCGAGAGACTCTCACCTTCAGCTTCGCTTTGCAAAAGAAGATAGAAATCCAGACACTCAGGGCAAACACGATTTTATTTTCATTTCTAAGGCAACATCCTCTCAAAAGCGGCAAAGTTTAGATTATGCTGCAGAAGCATGCAGGCCACAAAACTATTGTTTGTGTAAACAGAGAAACTTGAAACATGAGCTCTTGAATGGACCTGCATCTGTTGGAGGCACTTCACAGCTCCAAGTCCTGTGGACCCTAAACAGCCCAGGGATGGAGGAAAGCCTCCTTGGTAATTAAGAAGAGGTTCCAGGGACTTCCCTGGTGGTCCAGTGGCTAGAACTCTACACTCCCAATGCAGGAGGCCCAGGTTCGATCCCTGGTCGGGGAACTGGATCCCACATGCCACAACCCGCAGCGAAGAGTGAAATAACTATCTTTTAACAAAAGAATAGGTTCCATGCAGCAGTAGTTACTCCGTGAGAAGTAACTTTAAGAATTATTTTATTTCTGAATGCCTGGGGTCTTTCTTGCTGCACAGGCTTTTCTCGAGTTGCAGAGGAGTCTTGCTGTGGAGCACAGACTCTAGGTGCTCAGCCTTCAGTAGTTGTGGCGCGTGGGCTTAGCTGCTCCGTGGCATGTGGGATCTTCCCAGATCAGAGATTGATTGAACCCGTGTCCCCTGCATTGGCAGGCGGATTCTTACCCTCTGTACCAGCAGAGAAGTAACTTTTAAGTAGAAGAAAAGTAACGTTTAAGTAGAAAAAGAAAAACCACTACATTCTAATTTGATTAGAATGTATGTATCCTACTCAGTTAAAAGGCACACACGCCTCTCACTTTATCTTTTTTTTTTTTTTTGCCTATTTTATTACCTTCAAGAACTGTTCTTACTCTGTTATCACTTATTTGGGGCCTTTATCTACCCTTAGTAGAACAGAAGGTAATCACCCATGCCTGGAATATAGATGTCAGAAATCCCTGAGCAGCCTCTTTGTAATCTTAGGAGGGCTGCACTGGGCTGGGTTCCCTAATGTGCGGCAACTACACACAAGCCTGCAGAACATTCTAGAACAGGGGAAGACTTGGAAAACAAGAGCCAAACCAAAACAATTCGGCTTTTGGATTTCCATTTTTATTCATTTACTTCTGGCTGGACTGGGCCTCCATTGCCGTGGACAGGCTTCCTCTAGCTGCAGTGAGTGGGGGCTGCTCTTCGTTGCAGTGTGTCGGCCTCTCATTGTGGTGGGTCTCCTTGTAGCAGAGCTCAGGTCCTAGGCGCACGGGCTTTGAGAGTTGCGGCACGTGGGCTTGGCAGTTGTGGCCCACGGGCTTAGGAGATCTGTGACTTGTGGGATCTTCCCAGACCAGCGATCGAACCCCTGCACTGGCAGGCTGATTCTTTATCCACTGCGCCACCAGGGAAGTCCCAGCTTAGATTTTTAGAAGAAAAAAAGATATCTTTGAGTGTACCAGAAAGCAAAACAAAAAGAACTTTTAAAATCATAGCACGAAAGGTTTGATAAGTTGCATGGTGTGAATGATCAAAGAAAAGTGCTAGTCACATAGGCGTGTCCAGCTCTGTGATCCCATAGACTGTAGCCCGCCAGGCTCCTCTCTCCATGGAATTCTCCAGGCAAGAATACTGGAGTGGGTAGCCATTCCTTTTTCCAGGGGATCTTCCTGACGCAGGGATTGAACCCAGGTCTCTTGCACTGCAGGCAGATTCTTTACTGTCTGAGGCACTGGAGAAGCCCACAAAGAAGGCTGTGTGTAAACCTTCTCTGGACGGCTGTGAAAGCGAGGATGGGGAGAGAGGGGAGTTCAGAAGCTGCTAGACCTGTATCCCAGCCCTACTCACTCCTGCTGGCACTTGTGTATAGGGGTGATGTCAGGGAAGGGGCTTGGGCTACTCCTCCTTAGAGCAGACCAGCATGCTAGACTTTGAAAGTGCAAAAAAAAAAAAAACAAAACAAAACAAAAAACCCCAACAACAAGGCGACGGCAGCAGCAGAGGGTCCGGGTTGAGGCCAACCCTAGAGACGGGTCTCAGCGAGCCTGGGAGTGTGTGCTGAGAACTGGCAGGACAGCAACGAAGTCTACGCCACGCTTACGACCTTCAGATGGCTTCATTCTGTGAAACCCCCATTTGTGTTTTTGAAATGGAGCAGGAGCCTATGCTTCTCTGCTGGCTCAGACAGTAAAGATTCTGCCTGCAGTGCAGGAGACCCAGGTTCGATTCCTGGCTTGGGAAGAGTCCCTGGAGAAAGGAAAGGCAACCCACTTCAATATTCTTGCCTGGAGAATTCCACGGACAGAGGACCCTGGGGGGCTACAGTCTATGGGAGTCCCAAGGAGCCAGACACCTGAGCGACTTTCACTTTCAGGATCTTATGGTCCTTGCCGCCCCCCCGGCCCCCACCAACTGATGTTCTCTGCCTGCCTTTTGTGTGGAAAACTTTAGTCAAACAGTAAGTTCAACCAGAGAGCGAGAAATGCTGAAACAAACGAAAAACAAAGTGAGACGAGACCAAATAAGAATGACGTTTTCCTTAAGCATAGGGAAAGGCCTTTAGTTCTTTCTCAAGGGCTATAGATACGATTCTGGGCCATATCCTGTGAACTGTCTTACAGATACTAAAACACCAGGTGTAAAAGTTAACTACATGAAGACCAGATGGCACCCAGGACATGAGCTGCCACAATTCTGAGAAATGGCCTCAAAGAAATGGGAACAAAGGGATCCTGGAACTGAAGATTAACTGTACCTAAAACAACCAAGATGATGCTGGTCCAGCCAGTGACGACCAATTTGAAGATGAGTGTTACAGATGGCCGCTGTTTCTGCAGGTAGCTCCCCCCTGCCCAACTCTGTCTATAAAGGCTCTCACCCTCTGCCTGTCGGGTGGGGGGAGTTGGCCTTTGGACAGATTTCCGCCACCCTCTCCCTCAAGTTGCTGCTGGTGACGGTTTAGTCCCTAAGTCGTGTCTGACCCTTGTGACCCCATGGACTGTAGCCCGCCAGGCTCCTCTGTCCATGGGCTTCTCCAGGCAAGAATACTGGAGTGGGTTGCCATTTCCTTCTCCAGGGGATCTTCCCAACCCAGGAATCAAACCTGGGTCTCCTGCATTGCAGGCAGATTCTTTACTGACTGAGCTACGCTGGCACCTGAAATAAAGCAAACTTTCCTTTCCACCAACCTGGCCTGTTTATTGGCTTTTGAGTGGCGAGCAGCTGGACCCCCCTCCCTCCACACACACACACTTTTGGTTACATTTTCATTATACAGTTACAACCTTTAACTCAGATGAGAAACAATTTTTAAAAATAGTAATAGCAAAAAAGAAAATTATTTTTGGAATCAAATTCTGACACTGTCTGTGAAATTTCCTAGTTGATGAAACACAGTTGCGTCACTACTGCATTTAAACTTTCGCTGTCCCCTTTGGCTTAGTTGAGTTTGAGTGTCTTTTCCTTGCTCAATGGGCTCAGGACCCAGCATGTGCTGAACTGGACGGCAGAGTCCTTAAAACTTGCAGAAAAGTGACATTCAAAAGTAACTGTGATCCAGTGGTTAAGAATCCGCCTTGCAACGCAGGGGACGCTGGTTTGATCCCTGGTCCAGGAGGATCTCACATGCCGCCGAGCAGCTGGGTCTGTGAGCCACAACTCCTGAGCCTGTGCTCTCTCTAGAGCCTGGGAGCCGCAATTACTGAAGCCCACACGCCCTAGAGACTATTGCTTCACAACTACAGAGTTGCCCCCACTTGCTGCAACTAGAGAAAACCAGCAGGCAGCAACGAAGACCCAGCACAGACAAAAATAAATAAATAAACATTTTTTAAAGTAACTGTACTCTTCTGCTGTCATCTCCCTGAGAATGAGCTCAGTTTTCTGGGATGTTTAAATAAACCAATCTAGTAGAAACGATCATGATAAAACTGAAGATTCAAACAGGTGGTCTCTGTCCTTAAGAACAGAAATGGCCACGTTTAAATCTTTAAGCAAGTTGCTTTGCACGGAACCGAGTACCACTGAGGAAAGCTCAAAGATTTTGGCAAAAATTCAAACCGGATCTGTGCTCTGTGTTAGAGCAAATACATTTTGATTTTGTGGAATGAGTGCTACACGGAACGCTGGGTAGAATGTTTAAACAAATATGAGAATTATTTCTCAAGGACCATAGATTACTTGTAATCTGTACACCATAATAGATTACTTTCAGTAGTTGGTGTCAAAGAAAAAAAAAAGAAATCATGTTTTAAAAATTAAATTTAGAAACGAGAACGAGGTATTGGAAGAGATTCTATTACCAGTTTGATTTACAGAAATTTCTTAATAAGACACTACGTACAAAGAGTGAACTTACTTCTACACTAGCGTACTTGCACACGGAGCATTTAAAGGGTTTCTCGTGAGTGTGTTTATAACGTCTATGCCGGACGAGTTCTCCACTGGTGACAAATGCCATGTCACAATCAGCACACTTGTGGGGCCTGGTTCCTGCAAAATCACACAGTTTATTCTTTCAAACAAGATTTAACAACAATTTTTCTAGGCAATTATAACGTATAATACTCAGTCTCAAAATGATTGAAAAATTCAGAAGAGGCTCTTTAAACCAAATGCTCCAGAGAGATATGAGAAAAATCTTTGGACCATCCAATGTTTTTAACCAAAGTGGAAGAAAAAAAGACAAAGCTAAAGTAAAAAAAAGACACCATTTTTATTTAGAAACAGGTGGATTTGCCTTCTTACACGCATCCTGCAAGGGAAATGGTCCCCTCAGCTGTTTACCTGTATGGGTGTTGACATGATTCCGAAGGAGGGTGACTGTACGGAAAGCTTTCAGGCAAAGGTGACACACGTGGGGCTTTTCAGTGCTGTGAATTTTCATATGACGATTGAGACTGGAAATTCTAGAAGAGGTGAACTTGCAGAAGTTGCAGTGGAAGGTTCGTTTTACTTCTGCAGGAGGGAGAGACAACATTTATGTGTTTGTAAACATATTCCTTTAGGTGCTCAAATTCCACTTAGATACATCAAAGTAACTTGGCACTTCCTTTTTTTTTAAAAAAAAAAACCTAACGTGGTGACCCAACAAAAGACACTCCATGAAAACGGTAACCAAAAGAAAGCTGGGTGGCTATACTCATAGATAAAATAGACTCTGACAAAAACTGTTATAAGAGACAGATAAGAACGTTATGTAGGGCTTCCCGGGGGACTCAGTGGGAAAGAATTCACCTGCCAATGGAGGAGACATGGAGTTCAATCCCTGACCCAGGGAAGATCCCACCTGCTGCAGAGCAACTAAGCCCATGTACCACAACTACTAAGGCCCGAACCCAGGTCTCCCACATTGTAGGCAGATGCTTTACCGTCTGAGCCACCAGGGAAGCCCGCATGCCCTAGATCCTGTGCTCCACGACAAAAGAAGCCACCACGATGAGACGCCTGCACATCGAAACTAGAGAGCAGTCCCTGCTCTGCTGCAACTAGAGAAAAGCCCTCGCAGCCAAAAATAAATAAGCATTTTAAAAAAAGAACATAATACGATAGTAAAAGAGTCAAATCATCCCAAAGATATAACAATTATAAACACATGTGCACCTAATACTTGAAGCAAAAACTGAAAGAATTGAAAGTAGGAAGAGAACCTTCAATAGCAGCTGGAGACTTCAACAACCCACTTTCAACAATGAAGAGCACACCTAGGCAAAATATCATCAAGGAAACAGGAGACTCAACATAAACCTATTTGACAGAATAGACTTCTATGAACACTCCACTCAACAGAGCAAAATATATATTCTTCACAGGTGTATATGGAACCTTCTCCAGGAAAGACAATAGGGTAAACCAGAAAACAAGTGTCAATTAATTTTAAAAGGCAGAAATAATCTGCCCTTTGACCACCACAGACTGAAGTCAGTAATCAATAAAAGAAAGAAATTTGGAAAATTCACAAATATATAGAAGTTAAACAATACACTCCTAAAGGACCAATGGGTCAAAGAAGAAACTGCAAATCCTTTGAGATGATGCTAACCAGAGGTAAGAAGGAACAGTGGTGGCAGTGTGGTTTTCTAAACGGAATCCCTTTTTAGCCCTGGCCAACTGTTGCTAGGAGGAAACAGCCAAGGGTGGCCAGATACAGCTTTTTATAAAAGAGTTAAAAGTTGAAATTTCAAGGGTGAAATCTCTTGACTTAGATAAGAGAGAAACTAAACTTTTAAAAAACCTGAACAAATAAAATTTGAGGGTCAGGTTTATCCTCTTTCCTAGCTTCACCTAAACATCCCCTCCCCTTAGAAGATGTCTTGGCTGCCTTCTGGGTATCACTCTGTCCATCTCCCAGCACTGACACACTTGCTTTGGTCTCCATCAGACCTCCCAACCCCCAGGGGTGCAAAGTAGGGAGCAGATAGGGCCCAAGCTTCTATCTGTTGCTGTCGTTTCCGACTCTTTGCAACCCCATGGACTGTACCTGCCAGGCTCCTATGTTCAGGGGATTTCCCAGGCAAGAATACTGGAGTGGGCTGCCATTTCCTTCTCCAGGGCATCTTCCCAACCCAGGGATCGAACTCGCGTCTCTTGCACGAGCACGTAAATTCTTTACCACTGAGCCACCTTGGAAATCCAAGCTTCTATTTAAGTGCACCTAAGTAGAAAGTGCACTTTTAAAACATTTGATCACAAAACGCAAAACTCTTTTGCATTTGATTCACAATATAGAGTTCAAAGTTTCCTGCCATTCTGAAAATGACTAAAGCAACCACTACAAACTCCAATTGCCCTCTCCCCCACTAAAGAGAATCAGTTGCCCTGTTGTTTGCAGAGCTTCTTGCAACAAGTGAACTGGCCTACCCTTTGCCTTTTTTTGATTTTCCGTAGTGCTGGGTTTTTCAAGGTGTGCTTGACCCAGTTGAGGTTTCTCTTTTTGTTCTTCCATATTTAAGTTTGCAAATGTCAGAACAATTTCATCTCTTCCTTCATCTCCTGGCCTTGCTTCCACAAGAAAAAACTGCTCTTCTGCTTTTTCACCGAATCCACCTTCAGCCAACAGCTGTTCCTCTTCCTGACCTTTCTGGAGCTAATGCACAAAAACAAGTATTCAAACAAGTACAATACTGTTAATTACAGCCTGGTTTAACTCTTCACCTTGATGAAACCATAAAATCCACAGAGGAAAACATAAAAAAGTACAGAAAATTGTCTGTTGCAACCAAAATGCTTAAACTGTAATTATTAAGCATCAAGGGTTTAAATGGAACATTAATACAGTTTAAAAACTCAAAGGATCTTATCATATTCTAATGAGTATAACTTCTTAAACTCTAAAAAAACTGCACAAGTTCCTCCATGATTTTTCTGGGACATATTTTTATTGTAACAATTTAATCTTTTTTTTTTTTTTTTTNCTTCTGCAGGAGGGAGAGACAACATTTATGTGTTTGTAAACATATTCCTTTAGGTGCTCAAATTCCACTTAGATACATCAAAGTAACTTGGCACTTCCTTTTTTTTTAAAAAAAAAAACCTAACGTGGTGACCCAACAAAAGACACTCCATGAAAACGGTAACCAAAAGAAAGCTGGGTGGCTATACTCATAGATAAAATAGACTCTGACAAAAACTGTTATAAGAGACAGATAAGAACGTTATGTAGGGCTTCCCGGGGGACTCAGTGGGAAAGAATTCACCTGCCAATGGAGGAGACATGGAGTTCAATCCCTGACCCAGGGAAGATCCCACCTGCTGCAGAGCAACTAAGCCCATGTACCACAACTACTAAGGCCCGAACCCAGGTCTCCCACATTGTAGGCAGATGCTTTACCGTCTGAGCCACCAGGGAAGCCCGCATGCCCTAGATCCTGTGCTCCACGACAAAAGAAGCCACCACGATGAGACGCCTGCACATCGAAACTAGAGAGCAGTCCCTGCTCTGCTGCAACTAGAGAAAAGCCCCCGCAGCCAAAAATAAATAAGCATTTTAAAAAAAGAACATAATACGATAGTAAAAGAGTCAAATCATCCCAAAGATATAACAATTATAAACACATGTGCACCTAATAATAGGTCCCCAAAATACTTGAAGCAAAAACTGTAAGAATTGAAAGTAGGAAGAGAGCCTTCAATAGCAGCTGGAGACTTCAACAACCCACTTTCAACAATGAAGAGCACACCTAGGCAAAATATCATCAAGGAAACAGGAGACTCAACATAAACCTATTTGACAGAATAGACTTCTATGAACACTCCACTCAACAGAGCAAAATATATATTCTTCACAGGTGTATATGGAACCTTCTCCAGGAAAGACAATAGGGTAAACCAGAAAACAAGTGTCAATTAATTTTAAAAGACAGAAATAATCTGCCCTTTGACCACCACAGACTGAAGTCAGTAATCAATAAAAGAAAGAAATTTGGAAAATTCACAAATATATAGAAGTTAAACAATACACTCCTAAAGGACCAATGGGTCAAAGAAGAAACTGCAAATCCTTTGAGATGATGCTAACCAGAGGTAAGAAGGAACAGTGGTGGCAGTGTGGTTTTCTAAACGGAATCCCTTTTTAGCCCTGGCCAACTGTTGCTAGGAGGAAACAGCCAAGGGTGGCCAGATACAGCTTTTTATAAAAGAGTTAAAAGTTGAAATTTCAAGGGTGAAATCTCTTGACTTAGATAAGAGAGAAACTAAACTTTTAAAAAACCTGAACAAATAAAATTTGAGGGTCAGGTTTATCCTCTTTCCTAGCTTCACCTAAACATCCCCTCCCCTTAGAAGATGTCTTGGCTGCCTTCTGGGTATCACTCTGTCCATCTCCCAGCACTGACACACTTGCTTTGGTCTCCATCAGACCTCCCAACCCCCAGGGGTGCAAAGTAGGGAGCAGATAGGGCCCAAGCTTCTATCTGTTGCTGTCGTTTCCGACTCTTTGCAACCCCATGGACTGTACCTGCCAGGCTCCTATGTTCAGGGGATTTCCCAGGCAAGAATACTGGAGTGGGCTGCCATTTCCTTCTCCAGGGCATCTTCCCAACCCAGGGATCGAACTCGCGTCTCTTGCACGAGCACGTAAATTCTTTACCACTGAGCCACCTTGGAAATCCAAGCTTCTATTTAAGTGCACCTAAGTAGAAAGTGCACTTTTAAAACATTTGATCACAAAACGCAAAACTCTTTTGCATTTGATTCACAATATAGAGTTCAAAGTTTCCTGCCATTCTGAAAATGACTAAAGCAACCACTACAAACTCCAATTGCCCTCTCCCCCACTAAAGAGAATCAGTTGCCCTGTTGTTTGCAGAGCTTCTTGCAACAAGTGAACTGGCCTACCCTTTGCCTTTTTTTGATTTTCCGTAGTGCTGGGTTTTTCAAGGTGTGCTTGACCCAGTTGAGGTTTCTCTTTTTGTTCTTCCATATTTAAGTTTGCAAATGTCAGAACAATTTCATCTCTTCCTTCATCTCCTGGCCTTGCTTCCACAAGAAAAAACTGCTCTTCTGCTTTTTCACCGAATCCACCTTCAGCCAACAGCTGTTCCTCTTCCTGACCTTTCTGGAGCTAATGCACAAAAACAAGTATTCAAACAAGTACAATACTGTTAATTACAGCCTGGTTTAACTCTTCACCTTGATGAAACCATAAAATCCACAGAGGAAAACATAAAAAAGTACAGAAAATTGTCTGTTGCAACCAAAATGCTTAAACTGTAATTATTAAGCATCAAGGGTTTAAATGGAACATTAATACAGTTTAAAAACTCAAAGGATCTTATCATATTCTAATGAGTATAACTTCTTAAACTCTAAAAAAACTGCACAAGTTCCTCCATGATTTTTCTGGGACATATTTTTATTGTAACAATTTAATCTTTTTTTTTTTTTTTTTGGATGTGGACCATTTTTAAACTCTTTATTAAATTTGTTATTGCTTCTGTTTTATGTTTTGGTTTCTTGGCTGCAAGGCATATGGGATCTTCGCTTCCAGGGATCAAACCTGCAACCCCTGCACTGAAATGAGAAGTCTTAACCACCGACCACCTGAGAAGTCCCTGTGTTTAAAATACAAAATTTAAACCGCTTGTCCATATATAATATTGGACAAGTTAGTCACTCAGTCATTTCCAACTCTTTGCGACTCCATGGACTATAGCCCGCCAGGCTCCTCCGTCCATGGGATTCTCCAGGCAAGAATACTGGAGTGGGTAGCCATGCCTTTCTGAGGGAATCTTCCCAACCCAGGGAAGGAGAACTCTAAAAAACAGTTTTCTGGCTCCCCCTTCCTTTTCTTAAAACCAGGTGTACCTTTACGGATCCAGCGCTTTCTTCCAGGTTCATTGCAGTAATACAGTCTTCTCCGGCCCTGGTCACATTCTCCTCCAGAAGCTGAAATTGCATCACCTCCATCTCCTGCAGCGAGTATACCTCCTCCTGGACATTGGGGACACACTGGTGCAGGCTCTGCTGGGCCGCGTCCTCGAGCCACACCAGCGACTGCACCCCACTTCCGGCCTGGCTCACCGTCACCTGCATCTCGTCCTCCTGCTGGGGATCCAGCCAGCTGAGGTCCTGCAGTTCAGCCTCTTCCGAGGGGAAGTGCACGGTCCGCAGGGTCAGGATGTGCTTCTCGCTCTCCTCCGGGGCAGCCAGCACCAGCTCTGGCACCTCCTCCAGGATCGTGGTCTGGAGGGGCCCCTGAGCATTCTCCACCTCCAAACTCGCAGAGCCCGCCTGTTCCTTCACTCCGCACACCCCGTCATTGTCATTTTCCTCTTCCTCCTCCTCCTCCAGGGCCCTGTCTGGTATCAGCTCTGGTTCTTTGATTTGGGTGAACTGCTCAGGAGGGACAGAGAGCTCAGCCCCTGCCATTATGACTCCGCCTCTGTCAGAGAAAGAAGCAAGCCTGTCTGGGTGGGCACAGTGGGGGATTCAGCCTAGCAGGCTGTGGGGCTGATCAAGGCCCGATAAGGTTCCAGCCCCCAAAGACTTGGGGGCTCACATGGGTCAGGACTAAGTCAACTCAGCCTAGGCTGAGAAGGGGCTGAGGCTAAGCAGGATTTAGGCTAAAGTAGGTGTTTGTCTAGAAAACTCTAGAACCAAAAGATTTGAGCCTGGGCAAGCTTTCAGCAAATGCACATTCCAGGCCTGGAAGGCTTGAGACTGGCCAGGCTTTCAGCAAATGCACATTCCAGGTCCAGAAGGGTGGCTTGAATCAGCTTTCCACCAGGGCACAATTACAGACTGAGCGCCCTTTCAGCCATGGAGGCTTCAGACCTGGGCCTCCACCCACGCAGCCTTGGCCTTCAGGCCTCAGGCTCACCACATGCCCCCTCCAGGCTGGGGCGTCGTTCCCTCCCTGGACCGCCTCTCTGCGCTTGGCCCCTCCATGACTGGGCCCCTCCCCCACCTCTCTGGTGCAGCTCCCGGGAACCTTTCCTACCATCCCGCCAACTCCCGCTCCCGCGTCCACGCGGAGCAGCTCCTCCTCCAGAGGAGGCTGGAGTCTGGCCCCCCTGGGGAGGATCCTCACCCAAGAAGCGTGGCCTGGACGTGCAGCCCGTCAAGTCCATTTGAATCCGCCTCGTGCCGCATGCTTGCAGGCCACTGCCTGCTGCTGCCAGCCGACTGGGTGCGAGGGTCAAAGACGGCAGTGCGCAGGCGCAGAGTGGGAAAGGGGGCAGCATGCAAGGGGCGTGGCCTGGGGAGAGGATGATGGAGGAGGCAGAAAGTGAGGGAGAGGAGATGAGAGCTTCCAGGGGAGCTGCAGGTAGTGCTGAGACGATGGCCAGTGCGGATGGATGAAGGGAGAGTGGAGGGGGACCTGCAGGGGGCGCTAAGACCACGTGGGGGATGGATATTTTTTTTTTTAAGGTATGGTTTACACTGTTCCAGGAAAATTTCATTCCATGTTGTTTTTACTTTTCAAAATCTTAAAATTTAGTGCAATTGTCTTAGTTTCTGATTGTGAATAAATATATGTGGATGGGGCTTCCCAGGTGGCTCTAATGGTAAAGAACTTGCCTGCCAATGCAGAAGAGATAAGAAACGTGGGTCAGATCCCTGAGTCCAGAGGAGTGCCTGGCAACCCACTCCAGTACTCTTCCCTGGAAAATCCCATGGAGAGAGGAGCCTAGTGGGCTACAGTCCATGGGATCACAAAAGAGTTGGACATGACCGCGTGACTTAGCATGCTCCCACACTAGAAAACAAACAAAATGCACACTGGAAAACAGAAACTAAAGAAAGAAGACAGCAGTCTTGAGGATGGGTTTGGGGGTGTGCCTCCAGAACCTCAGGGGAGCAATGGCCTTTGAGCACAACTTCCAACAAACCAGTGATGGGTTTTCCTCTCGTACACGGCCAGAGAACTATGTCCATCAACGTGCCTTTTATGTGTCTCCCCATTCATTCTCCAAGCCTCTTCTCATTTTATTTCACATTATTGTGTATAGTACATACTCATTTTGGGGGGCTGTTTTTTGATAGTATGAAGGATAAAACTAAAGTTGCTTTTGAAAGAAACTCATTCGAAACTAACACAACATTGTAAATCAACTATACTCCAATAAAATTAAGGAAAAAAACCCCTCACATACCAGCTGTAATAGGTTTGTTGGTTAAAACCTTGGATGGTTAGTTTTAACATTGTGTCTGGGTTTCTATGACAATTTATATGCTTTATGAGGAGAAGATAAATATTTGAAGGTTACTGGGAAAAGAGTGTGTTTCAATAACTTCTTTTAAATCACTGAAATGAGTTTTTCTGCTTGAACAATCACGACCTCTTTAGTGTCTTCTTGGGTAATTTTGTGTTATTGCTCTAATGCTCATCCAGCGACAATGTTTTGCCAGTATTTATATCACAAATTTGTGTTTAGAAATTTCAACTACTGATTAAAAGCACATTTTTTTTTTTTTAAAGGAAAGGAGAGATGTAGAAAGGGGAAACAGAAATAGACTTGGAGGGAAAAGTCGGGGCTTTAAGGGGTGGAGGGCAAGCAGGGGAGAACCTCCCTGAAGAGGAGAGAAGGGTGACGTGGATGAACTACTCAAAGGAGATAAAGCAAAGGAGATAGACCTGTGGTTTTCCAAACTGGTTCTCACATAGTAAGTTCCAGCAAAGATTGTAAAGCGTTTCCTTTACTCTTTTCAGATATCTCTGGGACTCACTGGAAGACTCCCGCTGAAGGACGTGTCACTTTGGAGCCTCCGAAGGGCCTTTGTTCAGAAGGCAGAGGTAAGAGGGACACCCCAGAAGGTTGCCTTCCTTCCAGGATGTCCAGGCAGCTCCGCTGACCAGGGCATGGGGAGGAGCCCTCACGTGTGGCTCACGATGAAGCAAACCTGTCCCTTGCCATGCAGGGCTGGTGAGGCTGCTACCCTGGCAGCGCCGGGGCTGGATTCCAAAGGTGGGCAGTATCTGGAGCCCACCTGTTGGCCAACCTCAATTCTAAGGCAGTGGGCATGGCTAGCAGCCTCTGGAAGGATCGGAATGTGGAAGCTTGATTTTGGCAGGGCTTGCTTCTTCAAGGAGGCAGGTGACGGTCATCCATTCCAAGTTCTCTGTAGAATCTGAACTGACCCTTTCCTTCCTGCTTCCTGAGCCTTCCTGCCATCTTGGATGCTATAACACGAGGGGAGGCGGGATGTGTGTTGGGGGGTGGACGTCTTCAGAAGGAGATGCTGAACTTCTGCTAATAGGCTCTTGGAGCACAGGAGACTTGCAAAATGAGATGTGACCCTGCTCCACCCAGAGTGTGGGGGGCAGTTTCCACCAGTTAAACTCTTAATCCTTGTTTATCAGGAGTTAGAGATAGAGAAGGAGGCAGGCCACTTGCATTCAGTTGAAAATGAAAAGAGCAATTAACTCCTGGGCTCACAGCTGTCAAGTCTAAATGCCTCAGATTCGATTTAGTTGCCTCCTTGGTGGGTTTCCCAGGTAGCTCAGATGGTAAAGAATCTGCCTACAATACAGGAAACCCAGGTTTGATCCCTGGGTCAGGAAGGTTCCCTGGGTCGAGAAGATTCCCTGGAGAAGGGAGTGGCTACCCCTTCCAGTATTCTTGCCTGGAGAATTCCATGGATGGAGGAGCCTGACGGCTACAATTCATGGGGTTGCAAAGAATCGGACATGACTGAGCAACTAACACTTTCACTTACCCCTGTACCTCCTCCCAGATGTTTTCTTCTGCAGTTCCTTATCCCTGCTCCATCCAGACCCATCTCCTAATTATCGCGAGTGGCCACACAGGGTGTAAGCTGAGCTGTGTGTCTGTTCTAACATCAGAGGCCTGGTGTGCTGCGATTCATGGGGTCGCAAAGAGTCAGACATGACTGAGCGGCTGAACTGAACTGAAAGCTGGAAAACAGTAAAAATAATTAAAACTAGTTAGTGACTTGAATTATCTGAATTTTTTACAGCATCTTAGTAATAATTTCTAATGAGAATATTTTTAAGTGTTTGAGAAAGCTGTGCTGAATGAATGAATCTATTGTACCAGGCATTCTTTATATCACCTCATTTAAATCTAATAGGTTCTATTATTATCCCACATCCTTTTTTTAAAATAGAAGAAGTAGAGGATTTGAGGTATTATGACTTATTCATGTCCACAGAACTAGCAAATAGCAGAACTGGAAATCAAATATTCTGGTTTCAAAGGCTAAAGTCTTATCCACTGTAGCAGAAGTGTCTGTATTTAATTTTAAAGATGAATTTTTGTCTGAAAAAAAGGTTAAAATACATGAAAACTAACATAAAAAGTAATTCTTAAACTTCATAGCAGAGAATGTGAAGGGAATGAAACTGCTCTGGGTTTTCATGGAAGAGAATGCTGAAAGCAGCAACAAGAATAATTTTTTTTTTTTAGATTTGTTGGCCTACAAAGAAAGCTGAGTGCTGAAGAATTGATGCTTTTGAACTGTGGTGTTGAAGAAGACTCTTGAGAGGCCCGTGCACTGCAAGGAGATGCAACCAGTCCATCCTAAAGGCAATCAGTCCTGAATAGTCATTGGAAGGACTGATGTTGAAGCTGAAACTCCAATACTTTGGCCACCTGATGCAAAGAACTGACTCATTGGAAAAGACCCTGATGCTGGGAAAGATTGAAAGTGGGAGAAGAAGGGGACGACAGAGGATGAGATGGTTGGATGGCATCACTGACTCAAAGGACATGAGTTTGAATTAACTCTGGGAGTTTTTGATGGACAGGGAGGCCTGGCATGCTGCAGTCCATGGGATCACAGAGTTGGACATGATTGAGTGATTGAACTGAACTGATAGAGGTAGAATCTTTTGCTCATAATTTTTTTTCAGATATTCTTCCCCAAAAGATAAAGAGTTTTACTACTCTTTGCTCCTCTTTGTGTTTTCAGATCTTAGTCTAATACTTACATATGAGATGATAATTTTCTTCTGTTTTTGTTTCTTTGTTTTTGCCACACGTACAGCTTGTAAGATCTTAGTTTCCTGACCATGGATCGAACCAAGGGCCTCATGAAAATGCCAAGTGCTAACCACAATCCCCACAATAGGTTTTCTTTCAGAGATAACAGGATTCATCAGATCAAAGTTCATTTATTTATTTGACTTGCTGTGTCTTAGTTGTGGCACACAAGATCTTTGATCTTTGTTGCGGCCTGCAGATGTGATTGATTGCTGTCATTCTGGCTTCAACCAATGGGTTGCCAAGGAGTGTCTGTTTTCGAACATGCCAGTTAACCTGTTTGGCAAACACTGTTATTGTTATACGGGTCTTTATACTTTGACCTTTGGTATGAACGCAGAGCAAATGTACTTTTATATAATGAGCCATTCAGCGTTGCTGGTGGACTTGGCCTCGGAGGAAGAGTTTGGGGACAGAGAAAGTGTGGGAGAGAATTCTTAAAATTGTGTGGGATGTTTGTGAGAAGGGAAGAGGCAGGGTACAACCATGGGAATGAAGTGAAAGTTGTTCAGTCGTATCCAACTCTTTGTGATCCCATGGACTATACAGTCCGTGGAATTCTCCAGGCCAGAATACTGGAGTGGGTATCTGTTCCATTCTCGAGGGGATGTTCCCAACCCAGGGATCAAACCCAGGTCTCCCGCATTGCAGGTGGATTCTTTACCAGCTGCACCACCAGAGAAGCCCAATTTTACTGTTACGCAAAAGTTCAGGAAGTGTTCTGGAATTACCCAGAACTTTATCATTATGATCTCTACTTTGTCCTGCTTCTACACAAAGAAACACTGGGGAAATAAGTAGACAGATAAATAATTAATGCTTGATTACATTGTCTGATTAAATGGAATGTGATAACAAGCATGCTGCTACGTCACTTCAGTCGTGTCCGACTCTGTGTGACCCCATAGACGGCAGCCCACCAGGCTCCCCCATCCCTGGGATTCTCCAGGTAAGAATACTGGAGTGGGTCGCCATTTCCTTCTCCAATGCATGAAAGAAAAAAGTGAAAATGAAGTCGCTCAGTCTGTCTGACTGTTAGCGACCCCATGGACTGCAGCCCACCAGGCTTCCCCGTCCCTGGGATTCTCCAGGCAAGAATACTGGAGTGGGTCGCCATTTCCTTCTCCAATGCATGAAAGAGAAAAGTGAAAGTGAAGTCGATCAGTCTGTCCGACTGTTAGCGAACCCATGGACTGCAGCCCACCAGGCTACTCCGTCCATTGGATTTTCCAGGCAAGAGTACTGGAGTGGGGTGCCATTGCCTTCCCCGATGATAACAAGCATATTTTGGGGTAAAAATCTGGAAAATGCAGCCCATGATTGGTAGTTAACTTGCGGGCTGGTCTGCTGAAGAGGTGAAGAGGTCAGTGGAAAGGATTCTTTTTTTCTGTACATAATTAAAAAAAAATTGTACATGAAACTAATGCAAAAGAAAAGGTGGTTTACTTTTTTGTTGTTGGAAAAAAATTCTGTAGGATCAAAAGCCTGAAATAAATGCTGAGGGTTTATGGACTGTTCCATTTGTTTCTACATCCCAAGCAAGTGTCTCACTGCTATTCAACATCCAGAGGAAGCATAAAGTAGCAGTAAAAGTGGTACCCTGCTTCCCTGCTGTGTGGGGTGTTTACTCACCCTCTCCGAGCTTCTATTTTTTCATCTCTAACTTGAGCCTAAAAAGAGTGCCTTCTTAATTTTATTATTATGAGGAATAAATGAAATAATCCACATCAAGTGCTGAAAAATGCCACAGTGCTGGGGATATAGTACATACAAGATAAATGCCAGGTGTTAATATTTTTCACTGATTTGTGCAACGATTATTATTTATAATAAAATGAGTTGATATCGTTGGAATTCTGCAAGTCTTTTAAGCTTCACTTTTTAGATTTCTTTTGCTAGTTCTAAAATTAAATCTGCCTTAAAACAAAATGACATCCCTGAATCTTTTGGCACAGAACAGATAAAGGGGTATTATTTTACATTTTTATATTTCTCCAGTAGGTTCAGCATTAAAAAAAGGTCTAAATTCAACATCATGGTTGTTGTTGTTCAGTTGCTAAGCTGTGTCTGACTCTTTGTGACCCCATGAAGTGCAGAACACTAGACTTCCCTGTTCTTCACTATCTCGCTGATATTCTCTCTGGTAATCCTACTCTAAAACCTAAGATGAGTGAGGTCCAGCATTGCCCGGTCCTGAGGAGAGCTTGGGATGTCATGGTCTTCGCAGGAGCTACTATTCTTGCTCTTGTCAAGGTCAATGGTAACCACACCAATGGGTCCTGCTCAGTTCCCAGTGCTCTGACCACCCCTCCAACCCTCCCCTGCTTCCACCCAGCCCAGGTGACTAGAATCTCACCTCTGCTCAAAACACCACCCTGCCCTACACAGAGCCCCCCAGACGCCATGAGAGTTGGTACCTCCCATCCACCCCCAGATGTCAAGTGACCACCTCTCTCCCACCTGTTTCTGCCACACAGCCCCTTATTGTCCCTCACACCCTAAGCAGGGTGTCCCTCGAGGACTTTGGAGTTTGAAAGATGGCAGAATGTGCCACCCCAAAGACCTTGCTTTGGCATAAGGATTATTTTGAGCTAAAGGCATGTGGAAAAGATCAGATGCAAGCAGGACCCCCAACCCCCCTTCCCTTTTCTTTCTTCCTGAAAGCAGGAGATGAAACTCCCACATGCTGCTTTCCTGATACTAGGAGGAGAGAAACAGTCTTGTCACAAAGATGGGGCATGGAGGCAGAAAGAAATCTGAACAAGCAGACCTGTTCAAATACTTCCTATCTTCCTTTAGTCTCCCCATGTTTTATTACTCTTCCATAGTTGCCCATCTTTGCTCAGTTTGGTGGATAAACCCAGACCTGGTCCCTTCACTGGGTCTTTGTTCCCTTGGGGGTACCCAAGTCCATGCAACAATCTGCGTTACTCCTGTTAACCTGTCTTGGGTGAATGCTCAGTTGCTAAGTCGTGTCTGACTCTTTGCGACCCCATGGACTGTAGCCCACCAGGATCCTCTATCCATGGGATTCTCTAGGCAAGAGTACTGGAGTGGGTTGCCATTTCCTTCTCCAGAGGATCTTCCCAATCCAGGGATCGAATCTGCATCTCCTGCTTTGGCAGATGGTTTCTTTACCACTGAACCACCTGGGAAACCTATTAATCTGTCTTAGATCATTTAATTCTCAGGCGCAGCTGGAGATCCTTTGAGGACAAAGGAAAAGTTTTGCCTCCTGTAAAATTTGATCTCGATTCTTCTGATCCTTCTCTGACCGTTTAAAACTGAATCCCCATCTGTTGTCAGTCTCATGTTCCCCAGTATTCCAGAGTGGTTGGCATCTCCTCTAAAACCTGAAGGCTCATGGTGTGTTCACAACAAATATCACTAAAATGCACGCTTCCCGAGGGCCAAGGTCCCTCTTGTGTGTGTGTGTGCTTTTTAATTGCTGTTTGTTTCTTCCCGGTACTGGGTCAGGCCTGCCACATGCAAGGCACTCAACAAATGTCTGTTGAATGAATGGATCTGAATGAATAGTTGTGCAATCATTTTACGCAATAAATTTACCTGGTTTCAAGAGTCCAGAGTTCAGAATAAATGTGTAGTGGGTTCCATTTACCTTTTAAGGTTAGCTCTCTATAAGCTTGTAACGTAACACATGTCTAATACTTCTTTAACTTCTCAATCTGAAGGGTTTACAGCAACAGGAAACAGAATCCCCAGATGGAAGCTGAGAGTCTTTTCATGGTTTTTGTCTTCTCCCCAAAGTCTTTCTGGGTTTTCATCAAGACGTGTTCCAAAATATATTTTCTACAGAATTAAAATTCAGAATCATGACTCTGGAAAGGGGAAGGGATCATTTTCCTTTGGGACAAGGGATGCATTGTGGGTGACAGGGACTCAGGGTCTCTGTGTGTAGGGCTTGCCTCCTGAGATGCAGAGCCAATGGGCTTCTCTTTAGTTTAGGGGTCCTCAGGGTTGCATTTCAGCCAAATATTTGTGAATGGATAGATGGAAGGAAGGAAGGGAGGAAGGAAGGAAGGGGCTTGGAAAGCAAACGAGAAGCCCAGATGAGCCAGTGGGAGGCTGGCAGACCAACCAGGTCTCCCAGAGGCTGCTTGGGGCAGGCCAGGAGCCCCTCTGGCAGCCACCCAAGGGGAGACCCATTGTCAAAAGCAGCTTGACCCATATCTCTGGAGAGCAGGACTGTCCTAATGTGCATAATCACCTTGATAAGTTGCCCGGGGGTAGAAGAGGTTCCCAGCCAACAGCCTAGGTGAGATAAGGAAACTGCTCACATTAGACGGGGAGTTCACCTCTATTGTGTTTGCCTTTCCTTTTCTGACGTTGAAGGAGGAGGGCGTGCAGGGATAAGAGTGGAGAGAATGGGGGAGAGGGACGACCAGACAACAGTGTGGACATGAGCAGCACGGGGATTGGGGCAGTGGCCCTCCACAGAGTCGAAAGCCCTCATATAACTTGCAGTTCTCCCCGCCCATCAGGGATCCCCTACATTCACATCCAGGAATCCAACCACCACAAACCTAGCTATGTTTACTACTGAAAACACTCATTGTTAGGAGACCTGTCTCCAGCCAGTGTTGTCCAGGGGGTCAACTGTGCTGTGAAATGGCTGAGGTATTGCCTAGAAAGTGTTAGACACTCAGTTGTGTCTGACTCTTTGTGACCCCGTGGACTTTAGCCCATCAGGCTCCTCTATCCATGGAATTCTCTAGGCAAGAATACTGGAGTGGGTAGCTGTTTCCTTCTCCAGGGCATCTTCCCAACCCCGGGATCTAACCCGGGTCTTCCGCATTGCAGGCAGATTCTTTTCCATCTGAGCCACCAGGGAAGGCTGAGATTATCTCCTAAGCTGGGGTTATCTTATTAAGCTGCAGGTTGTGTGTCTCTCCTTCCAGCTGTCAGTGAGCTCTGCTGCACACACAGAATCCTCAATTTGGGGGTGATGTGTGTGCATATGGGATGTTTGTGTATGTGTAGGAAGGGCTGGCTTCCATGTCTTCAGGTGTGCAGTGCAAGGCACTGTGGGTTGGCGGAACGGTCCACACATAAATTTAACCCAGAACTGGGGTTTGGACACAGAGGCCACCATGAGAGTGCTGGTTTTGTTTTTAAACGCTCTGCTTTGAAAATCATTCTAGATTGACAGGTTGGTTGGTTTAGTCACTAAGTGATATCCGACTCTTATGACCCCATGGACTATAGCCTACCAGTCTCCTCTGTCCATGGGATTCTCCAGGCAAGAATACTGGAGTGGTTTGCCATTTCCTGCTCCAGAGGATCTTCCCAACCCAGCAATCAAACCTAGGTCTCCTGCATTGCAGGCAGATTCTTTACCAACTGAGCTATGAGGGATTGACCGGAAGTTGCCAAAAAAGAGTGTACGGCAATGTGGGGAAGGGGAGAGGCATGTACCCTTTGCCAAGTCCTCTGTGGTGGTTATAGCTTATGTACCTGCAGAGCAATATCAAAACCAGGAAACAGACATGGGTACAGTCCACAGAGTTTACCTAGATTCTCGGTTTTTCCTGGACTCCTCTGTGTGTGTGTGTAGTTCTTTCACACGTGTAGATTTGTGCAGGCACCACCACCATCAAGATACCAAGTACCATCACCCCCGGGATCCCTCAAACGACCCCCTCCATGGCCACACCCCCTCCTCTCCCATCCCATCCTGGTAACCATAAGCCCCTTGCAAATTGACAGACATCTTAGGAAGGATATTGTATTTTTTCCATACGACTTGCACGGGAGTGTGGCTGTGTGTGTGCAACAGAACTCACACACTCCCATGTCACGCCTGTCTTATCTTGGCATTGAGGGCCATGTTGGTCTTTGCAACACAGCCCTGGAACTACGCTGATGTGACAGAATGACTCTGACTTCAGTGCTAAATAGCTCACACTCCAAAGTCCTCTCACACACAAAGTCCACATGTAGACAGCTTCTAACAAGGGGGTGGGGATAGCGTCAGGGAGCTAAGCCTTGTGAGCTGGGTCCCAGAGTGCCAGGGTGTCTGTGGAGATGGGAAGAGAGCCTCGTGGAGGCGGAAGCATTGGGGACTATTTTACCAGAGTCATTTCCTCCACACTCTTGGAAACCTACGGCATGTCCTGTGACAGCAATTGTTTCCATGTAGCACCCCGGAGTGCTGATATTGTGGATAAAGGATCGTTGTTGTTGCTGTTCAGTTGCTCAGTCATGTCCGACTCTTTGCAACCCCATGGACTACAGCACGCCAGGCTTCCCTGTCCTTCACTTTCTCTCGGAGTTTGCTCAGACTCATGTCCATTGAGTTGATGATGCCATCCAACCATCTCATCCTCTGTTGCCCACTTCTCCTGCCCTCAATCTTTCCCAGCATCAGGATCTTTTCCAATAAGTCGGCTCTTTGTATCAGGTGGCCAAAGTATTGGAGCTTTAGCTTCAGTCCTTCTGATAAATATTCAGGGTTGATTTCCTTTAGGATTGACTGGTTCAGTCTTCTTGTTGTCCAAGGATAAAGGATATGTTTTAAAATCTAGGACAAAGCGGCAAAGCCATGGCCTCTAGGGTCCAGGCCCATGGGTGACTCTGGCTGCCAGAAGCAGGGGGTGTCCTCTCCTGAGGGGTTCGGTGCTCCCAGCACCACTCAGCCACAGCTACAGAGAGGCAATGCCTCGAGCCTTATTTTTCTAGACAAGTCAGGGCCTGAGCGTATAAGTAAATTCCTCCGAGTTTCAAACTGTGGCAACTAATTGAAAGAAGTTTTAAAGTCCTCTTGTCAATCAAACAAAAGGATGCAGAAGCCAGATTGGCCCGAAGCCAAATGGGATATTTCCCATCACTTCCCGTTACTTAGTCACAGAAGGAGGGGACTGAACGGTTGGCACCATGGATCATTCCAAGAGTACCCGTAAGCGGTTTATGAACTTATGAAGTCATTGTTTTTGTCAAATGACAGCTCTGGAGTCATGATAATTAAACTTTGTATGGTGCTGACACATCGACACATCAATGCTGGTGCAGGTGTCCCCCATTTCCTCCTGGTGGAATGGGGACAAGGATGGCTTGTCTGAGGTCAAAGGCCTGGGAGTCCAGCCGTGCACACACACACACACATACACACTTGCATCCTGCAGGTTTTCTCACTTGCCTGTCTCTTCACTAGTCCAACTCTGAAGCATTCCCTCAGGACTCCTTCATGTCTGCCTTCTACTGTGTCTGCCTGGGCCATACAGCCCAGTCTAAGCCCCTACCCCTCGTTCCCTGCTCTCCAAGCTCCTAGGAGGTGGTGAAGTGCAGGGCTGGCTCCTACAGGAGCACAGATGGTCCCAGGTCAGAAGTCGAACTCTCTTTGGGTTCCATCCTCAGGGAGTGATGCCACACAAGTTATTTTATGAAGTTCTCTCTTTTCCTTATCTCTGCTCTCATGTCTCTTTGTACCCTTGGGTGTTTAGATTTATGCTTTCGACCACGCAATGGTAACCACAATCTTTGCTGATGGGAATGCCTGCCATATCTCCACTGACTGCAGGAGAGAGATGACACAGGTGTCATTCTGTCGAGGGTGATGGGTGAGATGACTGGGTGGCAAGGAGGCAAGCTGCTGCTGTCATCTTAACTTCTTAAGGAGCAGGAATCATTTTCCTACAGCCATAAAGATCGTAAACATGACCCAGCTCATCTCTCTCTCCCATGAAATACACATCCATTATTACAGACAAAACATTTTTTTCATCAGGTTACTGTTCATAGAGATGCTCCCTGGGGCCCATTTAGTCTCTATTGTTTTAAACGGCCTGGGCTGGAGCATGAGGAAATTAGTCTTCAGTTTGTTGACCTTGAAAGCTTGATCTAGAAGGAGGTGGCGATGTCCACCCTGTCCAGCACGTACCAGAGGCCTCTGGGCTTTCCCACCGCCCCCCTCTCTGCCCCACTGTTTCTTGGCCACAGAGTCCCTGGCCTCAGCTTTCCTCATAAATGCCACACGCAGGCCCATTTTGCCGGGGGAAGGGGGTGGTGTGGCAACTCCTGCTCAACAAAAGTGTACTTTCCCTGGTATAGCCATAGTCTAGAACACTCCCCTCCCCAACACACGATTTCTATTACCACCCCGTGTGTTAGTCTCTCTTTCATCTGAATTCTTATTCATATGTCTGCCTGATCATTGTTTGTTTCCCCTTAGAATGTGGCTCCAGGAAGGAAGGGCTCCCTTGATCCCCTCTGTCCCTCAGAGGTGTGAACAGCACCGACATTCATCTGCTGAGTGAACTTGAAGAGTCCAAATGTCAATGTCCTTTAAAAAAAACTTTATAAATCTATCAGTTACTTTTAAAAAAAATTGAATTATAGTTGATATAATACACTTTTAAGTCTTGAGTTCCTGTGGTGGACAGAGCAAGGCACTGCTGATGGTCTTTAAAAAAAATATTTTAATTAATCAATTTATTTGGCTGTGCCAAGTCTTAGTTATGGCATACAGGAGCTTTAGTTATAGCATGTGGGATCTAGTTCTCTAACCAGAGACTAAACAGAGGCCCCTTGCTTTGGGACTTCAGAACCTTAGCCACTGAACCACCAGGCATGTCTCAACTGCTGATGGTGGTCTTGACCTCCTTGACGACAGCAGACATAAGCATTTGTGACTCCTGGAACTCAGTCTTCTCATCAACCTGTGCAAGCATTTAGCTCTTGCAAACAGGCTCTCCAAGTCAAGGAACATTCCAGAGAAAGAAGGCGCTAGGCTCTGGAGTGGACGTGCACCGACACCCTCATCTTGCTGTTTGCTTTAGCACCATATGTTCACTTTCTTCCTGAGACTTTCATCTGGTTTCTTTCCAGGAGCCTGTCAGGAAGTTATAGACTGAGCACCCTTCAACGGTTAGCCCAGACTTTAGCTGTGTTTTGAAAAATGAATTTAGAGGTAATTTTCCAATTACCAGTGGTCGTCACATAAACTGAGACCAAAGACCGCTGAGTCTTTGCCTTGGCACAAACAGGCCTCCACTCTGGCAGGAACCGGTTGTGGTGTCTTAGTGATGAATGCAGGGAATCAGCAGCTTAAAAACCAATTAGCTTTCTGCTTCTTTTACTAATGAAGGGACAGTGCTGGGCAGAGTTTGGCTGCTTGAGAGTGGAGTTCAAATAGGGCCAGCCATGGAAGTTAACCTAGCAGAACTGATGAAAGGAACACACTTCAAGGACGTCTGTGTTCTTAGCAGTATCAGAATGCTCATCTTCATCTGATGGAATGCTTCTGAGCCCGAATCATCAGTGCAAATGTTCAGGATGTAATAGCTATTGACGCTTATTCTAGATAATAATGCCTAAAGATATCGCTGGGGCATTTTTCATGGGAGCTTGACTCTGCAAGCGGAAGTTCTTCTGCACTGTTGCTATCTGCAAAAATGTCAAACTTATACATGCTAATATTCATAAGGTGGCATTGGTATTTGTTTCTACAGTTGTTTGTGTGGCACTGTGCTTCGTTATAATGAGTGCGGGTTGTGTCATGGGTTGATGTCACAGGGTGATCAATGGCACAGGGTGAGGGGGTGATCACCTTGAGGCTGTTGCTTGGGCTCAGGGTCTGATTTGCTGCCATGAAGGTCTAGGAACTTAATTCTGTCAGGAAGGCACTAATGTATCAGTTGGTGCCAATATCTTAATTTACAGCAAAACACTCCCTTTCTAGAAATATAGCCCCCAACTCTACCATCTAGGGTTTCTCATTTCTTGCAGCTACTGTGATTAGAACTGTGCCTGGTGGAAAGACAGGCCGGGAAGAGTCCCAGCTCCACTGGATATCTCCAGCAAGCTGCAACTTTTCTGAGACTCATTTTCTGCCTTTGTAAGACAGCCATCCAGCCTCCCACTCATAGGATGACTGGGAAGGTTAAAGGAAAATACTTATGTAAACTGCTGGGTCCAAAAAAGAAGCATTGGATGGTTTTAATGAGACAGCTAAATACAGTGGTTTAAGAGTATAGACTTCAGGGTCAACAAGGGGCTCTCTATTCCAGCAGTTGTCCCCTGAAATAAACTGCTTCATTCTTCTGAGATTCAGTCTTTTCATCTGCTAAATGGGATCATAATAGCATTTACTGAACAGAATATTATTACTGCATAGGTTTTGTTGCATAGATCCTCTTACATTGAAGGACACACAGAGCGGATTGTGCTGCCTGGAAATAGCATGGGCTCTGGTGAACAGAATCTGCCCCTGTCAGGAGGAATCAGTAGTTTGGCTGGCGGAAACCACAGTAGCTATGCTGACGCCACCAGCAACCAAGCAGAACAAGCAAGAGGTGAAGGTTGCCTGGTGAGCACGGAACTGAGTGAAGACGTGGACTGTAGCAGGCAGAGCTTCTCCATCTATCATTTATCGGTATTTCCGGTGGACGTGGGTTTGAACAAGCTCTGGGAGTTGGTGATGGACAGGGAAGCCTGGCATGCTGCAGTCCATGGGATCGCAAAGAGTTGGACATGACTGAGCAACTGAACTGAACTGAACAGGCGGAGGGATTCTCTGTGTGGGGCTGTTTGTGCCATTACCCAGGGCTGAGTTGCATCTCTGGTTTCTACCCCCAGATGCTAGTATCACCACCCCGTTGTGACGGCCAAAGATGCCTTTTGTTGTTCAGTCACTAAGTTGCGTCCAAGTCTTTGTGACCCGGTGGACTGAAGCATGCCAGGCTTCCCTGTCCTTCACTGACTCCCAGAATTTGCTCAAGCTCATGTCCATTGAGTCGATGATACCATCTAACCATCTCATCCTCTGTCACCCTCTTCTCCTCCTGCCCTCAATGTTTCCCAGCATCAGGGTCTTTTCCAGCACTTCACATCAGGTGGTCAAAGTGTTGGAGCCTCAGCTTCAGCTTTAGTCCTTCCAATGAATACTCAGGGTTTTGGACACTGACACATATCCCCAGGGTGAGGACAGAATCACCCCACTGGAGGAGTTCTAGTCTAAGGGACAGCCTCACCCGGAAGTCCACTGTCCTCTGTAACACACTTTACTGTCCACACCTGTGCAGACTCCTCCCTGACTGAAAGTGTGCTTTGATCTTCCCTTTTCCAGACTAATCTCTGCTATCGTTTGTCTGATGACAGATACCGAATGGCTACAGTGAACCCGGTACCTGTGGGGTAGTTTATCCGGGAGTGAGGCTCAGCCTCTCCCTCGGGGGACACTCCCTCCAGACCTTCCACCTCATGCCCTCCGTCCACACTCTCCTGCTCACGGGGTCTCTCTTGACCCCAGCTTTTAGAATCTCCCTCCAGCCTGGACCAGGATACCCCTCGCCCCCTCAGAGTCAAAACTTCTCTGCAGAGAATCGCTTCTCTGGAGAGCTCGTCTTTTCCCCCGTGTGGTTGCCCACGACATCTTCTAGCATCGTGATCCTGGGGGATACGAATGGTCCTCACTGGACCACAGGTTCCTGTGCAAAATGAGAATGTGATGTGTCCCCCAGGTGGTGCTTGCATGCAGGTGGACCGAGATTCCAGGCCCTTTTACCTGTTCTCTCTCTTTTCTAAGGATAACCTTGTTCTCAACTGTACCTCCTCTGACCGCTTGATATTTAACACAGTGATTTTTAAGGACAGGGTTAAGTTATCATGTCTAAACTTCAGTTTTTGATTCTATGTTCCCAATGCCTATATTTGTCTGCATTACTATCCAGTTTCAAAATGCTCCTTACCAGCAGAACTCAGTACTCTGTAGATCTCTATATCATGGCCAGAATAACTTTGCTGTTGTTGTTGAGTTGCTAAGTCTTGTCTGATTCTTTGCAACCCCAAGGACTGTAGCCCACCAGACTCCTCTGTCCATGGGATTTCCCAGGCAAGAATACTGAGTGGGTTGCTGTTTTCCTCCTCCAGGGGATCTTCCCGGACCAGGGATTGAACTTGTGTCTTCCATATTGGCAGGTGGATTCTTTACCACTGAACCACCAGGGAAGCCCCATCTAGAAGAGCTTGCCCCATTGTAATTTGGACTAATGTCAGAGAAGGCTTGGCCGAATTAGTAAAAGTGAAAATAATTTTCCAATTTAAGAAGTAAGGTATTTTATCACATTCAAAACAAGCAAGAACTGGGCTAGTTAACTATGGGTGAAGAAGATGCGAAACTTCATTTTGTAAGATCTGGATTGCGTGTGCATTTTTTTTTTGTCCCTGTGTAGTACCCACCAGCACGCAAGTGTATCCATAATCTCTGCTCTGCTTAATGTGTTAGGGAACAGCTTGAACTCTTAAGTAGCTTCAACAGTCACCAGAAATCCTGCTGACACGGCTAATTTGCTTAGCAAAGGCTTTCTCCAAAGATCTTAAAAGGTAAACTTTAACTCGGCCTCTGTCAGGATTGCCGTTAGAGGTGCAGAACTGATGAGGTTTACTCAGCCCATTTCCACCTCTGCTGTACTTATCAGGGCAACAGTCCCATATTTCTGAGATACATAATGTTCATGTCATGACACCGTTTTTATAGCTGCTTCACATAATTTAATTTGGGGCACCCAATTTAATTGTGTGTGTCCTGCTTTAACGATGGGTTTTTCAAAGGTAAATGAATATTTTTAACAGGAAATTTTAATTCCTGCTCAGCCACACCAGCTCCTTGTTCTTTGTCTTAGAACTTGAATCATTGCCATGAGGTATCCTGGAAAGCTTGCTTGTCTGGACATGGGTCAGATTCGAGCTGGTCTCTAACAAACTGTGTTGATTTCTTCGATATTCAGTTTCAGTGTTTTGGAATTATCTTCCATTTTCCTCCCTTCTCAGAATCATAAAGGTCAGATTTGAGAAGAGAAGGGGTCTAGAGGCAGAAAACAGAAAGTCTTATATAAAATCCTGTCCACAGGATCTCTCAGATCTGCAAAATGAAAATGGATGGGTTGGCATAACAGAATTCTGAAAAGATCTTTAAGAGAGAGAGTGCAGAAAGGGAGCCATGGAAGAAAGCAGAAATGTCACAAGGGGTGTTTCATAAAACACATGAAATGGCTCTCTAAGCCATTTAGAGATAATGTGAAGTTTAAGTCTGGAGAGGCAGTGCCGGCTATGGAGGGGTGGGGCTGGCCCAGGAATATTTGGTCTTTAGTATATGCCCTGATGCAGGGCAAGATTAGGAGGAAGATGGGCCACCACAGTTACCAAGTAAATTCACACAAGGCCAGCAACAGCATCTATTTGTTGTTGTTCAGTCGCTAAGTAATGTCCCATTCTTGGTGACCTCATGGAACTGGAGCACACCAGGCTCCTCTGTCTTCCACTGTGTCCCGGAGTTTGCTCAAATTCTTATCTATTGAGTCGGTGACACTATCTAACCATTGTATCCTCTGCTGCTCCCTTTTCCTTTTGCCTTCAATCTTTCCCAGCATCAGGGTCTTTTCCAATGAGTTGGCTCTTCGCATCAGGCGGCCAAAGTATTGGAGCTTCAGTTTCAGCATCAGTCTTTATAGCCCCCAAAAGGAAACAACCCAAGTGTCCATCAACAGAGGTATGGGTAAACAAAACGTGATATGAACACACAATGGAATACTATTCAGCCACAAAAAGGTATGAAGTATTGACATATACTACAATGCGGATAAACCTTGAAAATATTATGCTAAGTGAAGGAAGCTCCAAAAGGCCACATTTTGTATGATTCCATTTATAGAAAATTTAATTTCATTTACAGGCAAATCTATAGAGATGGAAAGGAGATTGGTGGTTGCTAAGAGGTTAGGAGATAGTAGTGAGGAGTAGCTGAGAATGAGTGACTCATTTCCCTTTGAGGTTATGAAATGTTTTAATAGTGAGTGGGGTGATGGTTGCTTACTCCTGTGAATATATTAAAAACCACTGAATTGTACACTGTACATTTAAAAGATGAATTATTTTAAGGTGTCTGAATTTTATGTTATGGGGGAGAGAGAGAATTAAGAGGTTATGGTCATAAAAACTTGAAATAGGATTTTTATAATCATTATTTCTGTTAACAAAAGTTATGCTTCCAATTGCTGAGTTGCTGGAAAGAGATTGGGGTTTGGAGTTCAGAGACCTGCTTCTAGGCTTCAGGCAAGTCTCTTAAACTCCCAGGGCCTCAGTTTCCTCATCTAAACCTTAGGGAGTTGTTAGATAAAATGATCCATGTTTCCCTTTCCAACTCTAAACGTTCTGTGATTTCCAAGATTCTCCTCCTGTCTTCTTTCTTCCTAAGCATCACCCCCAGAAGATTCCACCTGACACTTCCCTGCTATCACTGACATGAAGAGGACTTATTGTGTTAAATAACTTTGAATGTTTTCTATACTGGGTTCCCTTCGCACAGGACATCCTTAAAGCCGGACTTTCTTAATTCTTCTTAAACTGTCCCATACGATTCTAAAATTATTTAGAAACATCATGCATGGGTCATCAGAATTGTGACCATTGACCTATGTTTATGTAACCTTCTGGTTACACAATCAAGCCAGCTGAGGTTAGAAAAAGGAGTGTCTGGACTTTTGTCCAGTATCTGCCCGTGGGATCAATTTATCACCTTATTTTCTTTCTTGATTCCTGTTTATGTCTCCTGATCTTATTCAAAATGACTTGAAAACATCAAGTACAGCTCTTGATTCTATTAAACTGATGGCTTTAAGTGAAAAAAAAAAACCAAGACTGTCAACTTAGAGCTGCAGATAAGGCCAGTTTCTGGGGAGATGAGGACAGCAAGCTTTACCTGAAACTGACACCTGAAAGTTAAAGGTGGAGGGGGCTGGTGGGGAGGAAAGAAAGTAAAGAAAAGGAGTTATGTTACAGTCGGCAAAGGTTAGAAATGAATCACAAGATCAGGGTAGGAAACCAAGTAAGAAAATAAGTGCATAATAGTGGGTTGCCAGGCAGACAGTGGGCTAATACTGAAGAGACAGTTGAATACAGAAGTGGGGGCTGAGCGAGGGAAGAGTGGGCGAGATGGAAAAACAAAGGAAGACATCATCAAAGCCAACACAGAGGGGAAGAGCAGTCTGTCACATTGTCTTTGGAGAAATTAAGAAGCCAGACAAATTATAAGTGTATCTTCCCTGGGAAACATGATCAGACAGTCTCAGGTTGGCACTCCTGGAGGGGTGGTGAGTGGCGCTGTGGGGTCCTATGGGTTGACGTCGCCGACTCCTCTGGGGACAGTCAGGACTTGACAGGGTTTGCAGGTGTCAGCAAAGTGCAGGAGTGAGAGTGGGGTGATGATTGGGCGTTTTGCAGGACCTCCTGGATTTTTCTGTTCTGAAAGAGAAGAGCAGACAGAGGTAAAGACATGTAATGTTACTGGGGAGGGGAGAGCTGTGTATTCAGCTGTGGGCTGCTAGGCCTTATCCCTCTGATTTTTCCCAAGGCCCCGTGCAGTGGGGCTATTCTCATTGTGCTGTTCCAGACGAGGATCCTGGAACAGCTTGCATGATCACACACAGCAAGGATGCCCTGCTTCTAACCTCCCTGACATCTGTCTCCCTTCCTGGGTCTCCTTCTGGAGCCACTGCATGCATGGTTGAACATGCCTTTCCCAGCCAGGGCTGGAGGGAGGGGTTTTCAGGGACCACCTGGACTTGGATGACATGGATTTCACTTGTCCTGACACCATAAAGCAAATGGACAGGGCCACTCTGAACACTTGATCTTCTTTGCATTCAGTTGTCTTTTTCTTCTTTCCATTGGCATTGGCTTCAGAATAATGCCTTGCACAGACTGTGTCTCAGTGTGTCTCAGGAACAAGCTGCACAGAAACCCCCCATCCCCTTCCCCCACAAACACCAGCCATGCCCAAGCAGCCTGCAGAGCTGGCCACAGCCTGGGGTTCAGGTGGGCCTCAGGTGAGGCATGGGGCAGCTTAGCTCAGTGTCCAGGTGAAAGGCAGGGTCTTAGTGAGATGGGATTCCTCATTCCATCTCTCTCTAGCCCACAGAATCAGGCAACCACACACAACCACAGTGGCCTCTGCAGTCTAAGAAGGGTTTCAGTCTCCTTCTAGAAGTTTCTCCCCAGTTTTCAAATGTCACGACCAAAAGAAGGAAGAAAGTCTGACTTTGAAATTGATGCCTCGACTCGGCAAGGCAAAGAAAGTTTCTAGCGGACGGCCCAGGCCTTGCTGTTTTGTGAAGATAACAGGAAGTGTAATTTGTTTTCAGAGTGTAATTTTCTTGTATCTTAATGCAAAAGAAGGTGAGATAAATTCCCTATTATTTTATAATAACCCTATCATTTTTAGAATACCATACTGTTTTAATAACCATTCCACTGCAAGTGATGAATATGTAATTGCATTTCTTATATATTAGCACATTATAAGTTAGCACCAAAAGCTTTCCCTTTTTTCCCCTTTAATTTTTTTATTTTCACCATTGAAAATCTTTTAAACATTTTCAAATGGCTCGTTCAGGCTTATATTGTAGACTTTGTGCCACAAACCTTTTGCCATCATCTCTCTTTTCAGATGGCAAATTACCCTAAAAGGTTTAATGAATAAATAAATTAATAATGACCAGAGAAAGGTCCCAGTAAAGCAGTATGTGTTTGGGGCATTTTGGCTGACATTTAGCAGATAGAGACGGTCTTATGATCTTATGATGAAAGATGAACTTAAGCCCCCCCACCACCCACGCGGACTCTCCTTCCTGACTCCTAAGAATTTTCATGGCGTGGTTATCTAAATGCACAGAGCATGAGGGAAATTATTGTTTAAAAAACAAATGAATCACCAATTTAAAGGCGTTTCTGCATCTCGCTCTTATGTCTATGGTGACTCATGATGGTATTGCTTTTTCAGAGATGGAGTTTGGAACAAGTTTGCATGCCTGTATTGATCCCTTTGCTAACTTACCATCGATCGTCTAATTTAGTGCTGTTGTTATTTATTTCCAGCAAGACACTTGCTTGGGTTTTTTGGTACTTTGTTTACTCAAAGAAGAATTCTTGTACAAAGTCAGGAAACTAGAGAGGTAAAGTACTTAATACAGATAAAACCTGGAGCCTTCTTGATGTGCTTGGAAGTCCACACAAGACATAACACTGGCAAGGAATCTGGGGCCTAGGCAGGGCCCCCAGAGCTGTCCTCCTGTTATGTTAAGGGGGACATTTACTTCTGGCTGATTTTCCCGTAGCCCAGTGTTAAGACTCAGAACTCCCATCATTTGTTTTGGTGGCAGGGTCGGCGGGGGAGCACCATGCAGCATCCTGGATCTTAGTTTTCTGACAAGGGATCAAACCCATGCCCCCTGCAGTAGAAAGGTGGAGTCTTAACCTGTAGGCTGCAAGGGAAGTCCCGAGCTCGCATCCTTAAACCCAGTGTTGTGAGGAACCCAGGAGTAGACACTCAGAGCTGGGCTCCTCTTAACCAAGCTCATGAGACTGATGTTTAGAACAAGAACCCCAACATGCTGACCTGCAATGAGACCAGAGCTGTGCTGGGACTGAGCTTCTGGCATCTACATCCTGCATCGCTTTCAGAAGCCAAATTATACTCTCAGGATGCTCAGGAGTAGAGAACTCAAGCAAAGGAGTTGGTTAGCATAAGCTGAATTTACTTATGTAGACAATAGCAGCCACTGAAGATTTACCATGGTGAGATCTGGGACATAATCATGACCAAGACTGACAAGGTGTTTGTCCAGCACGGAGCTCATCATGATTGAGTCAGGGATTCTGAAATTTAACCTGTAACACTTGACGACACTAATGTCAAATAGTAGTAAAGGAAGTAAAGGAGAGACACATGAGGAGACAGCATGCTGGGGGGTCTTGGGAGGGGATGAGCCCCGAGTGGCAGGAGGAAAGTGTTTGTCCAGCACGGAGCTCATCATGATTGAGTCAGGGATTCTGAAATTTAACCTGTAACACTTGACGACACTAATGTCAAATAGTAGTAAAGGAAGTAAAGGAGAGACACATGAGGAGACAGCATGCTGGGGGGTCTTGGGAGGGGATGAGCCCCGAGTGGCAGGAGGAATGCTCCACGCAGAGACAAGAGCAGGTGCAAAGGCCCTGAGGTAGGAACAAAGGTGGCTCAAGGATATGACCGAGTTTAACTCACAGAAAGGAAGCTGGTTTTGGAGTTCTGAAGAGCTCCTTATAGCTCCCAGGGGCTGATCACAGTCTGATATGGAGGGTGAGATAAGCAGATTTTTAAAAACCAATGGACTGAAAATTTCTGGATTCTTCTTGTTGCTCTATGCACCACCCCACACCCATCTTATCCTTCACATCAGTTAGCATGGTGTCTGGCCTCATGAACTGCCTGAATATGGGCTTCCTGGTGGCTCGATGGTAAAGAATCTACCTGCAGTACAGGAGAGTGGGGTTCAGTCCCCGGGTCAGGAAGATCCCCTGGAGAAGGGAATAGCAACCCACTCCAGTATTCCTGACTGGAAAATTCCATGGACTGAGGAGCCTGGTGGGCTATAGTCCATGGGGTCGCAAAGTGTCAGACATGATTGATTAACACACTTTATGTGTCAGTAAATGTCCCAGGCACTTGTAGAAAGGGAAGGAGCGGCATGGGCAAAATCTTATTTAAGAAAAGTAAATCCCTTTTCAGAGAAGGCAATGGCACCCCACTCCAGTACTCTTGCCTGGAAAATCCCCATTGACGGAGGAGACTGGTAGGCTGCAGTCCATGGGGTCGCTAAGTCGGACACGACTGAGCGACTTCCCTTTCACTTTTCGCTTTCATGCACTGGAGAAGGAAATGGCAACCCACTCCAGTGTTCTTGCCCGGAAGATCCCAGGGATCGGGGAGCCTGGTGGGCTCCCTTCTCTGGGGTCACACAGAGTCAGACACGACTGAAGTGACTTAGCAACAAAAATCCCTTTTTGTTAAAATGTGAGTGCCTGCAACTGGAGATAGTAAGGTCATCTCACAAAGATTACCCATTCAGGCCTCTATTTGCATGGAAAGTTAGATTCCGTCTCTGACTTAGACTTAAAAAAAAGAACAACATGTGTCATATGAAACTTTTTTGACATGACAATACCTGGAATAATTAGATACATAAAGAACAATGAAATGCCAAGCGTTTCTAAGTATATTTTGAGCAGTTATTATCCACCATCAGTGCCTTTCAAATGTCACTTGTGGAGTGTTCCTCTGTTTGTCTCGAAGAAAACTTTTTCGCTGTTCTTCTTCAAAGTAGTTGAGAGTATTTAAAATCTCTGTGTTGAACTAAGGCAAGTCACTCCAAAATTAAAGTGCTCAAAACCTTTATTTTGAAAAGCCCAAGTGGTGCCCATCAAATCAGTGAGAAGAACATTCTCTTTTCAGAATTTAGCATGTGCTTCTGGAAATGTCAGATGTGCTCTCATTTAAATAATGTGACATCTCACAAGGAGACGTCTGATGAGCATTGCATTCAATTGTTAAAAGTATGACAAAAATAAGTCCAAGAAGTTCCCCCCACCCCAAAATCTAGCATTAATAATTCACCTGAGCTACTTCATATGTGGATGCCTACTGAATGTGATTTCTCTCTTTCTCTCTGCAAATGGAAGCTCTGAAGACTCATTTTAACAGAAGGAACACCTGAAATTTTCACCTGAAAGGAAAAAACAAAGCGTTACATTTGCTCAGCTACGTTTTGCTGGTTCAAAATGTGTGCAAAAATGTTCTAAACACAGACGTGCTTGACATGCATCTTTAAATACAGGTATTTTGCAAACATGACGTGCCCTCCAGCATGTGAAATCTTCATTTACCACCACAGGCCAGCTCACGAAGAATCCAAGCTTGCTTGTTTGTGGCTCGTTGCATTTTTCACAGGTGCACACAGCATTCAAAATGCTCATGAATCTTGAAACTTGAACCTGGAAGTTGTAATTTGCTGAATAGAAATAGACACGAGTCCCCGAAGGACTGGTCCATGGCTACCATCTTGTTCCTGAAATGCCAGAGGCCCAGGAAGACAAGTGTTGGCATGAATACAGGATGGGTTGATGGAACAGGTCAGTGGGAAGGGTACCAAAGAGCTGTTCCTGTGTCTGGGATTCAGCCTTTTCCTCTTTCTCCTCCTTTGCTCTTCATGCCTGCTCAGTCACTTTAGTCATGTCCATTTCTGTGTGACCCCATGGACTATAGCCCACCAGGCTCCTCTGTTCATGAGTTTCTCCAGGCAAGAATACTGACGTGGGTTGCCATGCCCTGCTCCAGGGGATTCTTCCCAACCCAGGGATCAAAACTGCGTCTCTTATGTATTCTTTGCTCTCCACCCTTGGTCAAAACATGGAGGCCTGACTTTAGCCCAGGGAGCCAAAGGCTGACCTTGGTGTCAGGTGGATTCTTGGACAGGCGGCTCACCCTTACCTGTGGACCAGCCGTGGCACCCACAGTGTCAGGACCAATGGCTTCCCCAGTGCTGAATGAGATCAGGGATTGAAAGACATTAAGAAACGTTGCGAGCACAGCCCCCCAAGTCCAGGACATGGCTCTGTGAAGGAGACCGTCCTCTGTTGGAGAAAGTCAAGTCAGGAGAACCTGAGTCACCTTGGGCGCTTGGGATGCAGCCCATGATGCAGAATCCAGCAGGGAAGGAAGCGTGGCGGGCTGCCATGCTCCCTCTTCCCGGGCTTAAATTAATTTCTTCAAATGTTCTCGTTAGTTAACGATGATTGATAGAGTGGAGATATTATTAATAAAAACTAGGGACTCAGCCCGGGAATGGACTTTGGTTCGTGCCTCAGCACTTAGCAAAGGTCAAGTGTGAAAAGGGTATTTTCAGCGGCTTGCAATTGGAATGCGTCTGGCCAGATGGAAAATGACTCCAGCCATTTATCAAAGCTGTCAAGACACGTCTCCCACCAGAATTGTTTACCAATATTCACAATGAGCTCTGCGGGCTGCTAATAGGAGCCCGGTCGGCCGGAACTCTGGATTTTGGGAGTGACTTGGGGTATTTAGTGCACCTATTTGATTCAGTGTAGGTACTCCTGTGACTGCTGATGGTCTTAATTATGAAAAGGCACTGTGGGACTTCTGGAAAAGTAAACAACACTGCTCAGAAAAATGCCTTCCCCAGCAGCTTCGAATAAACCCGGGCAGACCGTGCTCCAGGGAGCTGATGCAAGGAGGGGAACGGAGTGAAAAATGAGCCGCTCACTCCACGCGTGATAGCATAAGTCTGATTCCAGGAAATGAGAGGGTAGAAGAATAGACAGGAAAGCATATGGAAAAAGTGAAATAAAAGCCTGAGGTGCTGCTGCTGCTGTTGCTTCACGGCTGGGGATTTAGTAGGGGGGCTGCATGGACTGGGTGTATTTATCGCCTGCACCATGTGCTTGTCACTATGGCCGTGGGAAGTTCCACTCCTCCTTGTAGAGAACTTGTCCTCCAGCTTGGTTTGTTTAGCGATCATTTGCTGTATACCTACTATGTGCCGGGCTTGGTTTAAGGGGTGGAGTTTGCTGAAAGGAGTGAGAACACAGACTCCTAGAAATCAGGGGTCTTGCCTTTGCCTTGCTGTCCCTGCGAAAAAAACCAGACGGTGTGGACTCTAGAAAAATGGTACAGGTGAACCTATTTGCAGGCAGAAATAGAGATGCAGATGTAGAAAGCCAACTTGTAGACATAATGGGGAGAAAGGGAGGGTGGGTTTGATTGGGAGAGGAGCACTGATGCATTTACATTACCACGTGTAGAATAGATAGCTAACGGGAAGCTGCTGTAAAGCACAGGGAGCTCAGCTAGGTGCTCTGTGATGACCTAGAGGGGTGGGATGGGAAGGGTGGGAG
>SJYX01000635.1:419099-440657 GCA_006410675.1 Oreotragus oreotragus | reverse complement strand
GCTCCCAGTCTTGTTTTTGCTGACTGTATAGAGCTTCTCCATCTTTGGCTGCAAAGAATATAATCAACCTGCTTTCAGTGTTGACCATCTGGTGATGTCCATGTGTAGTCTTCTCTCGTGTTGTTGGAAGAGGGTGTTTGCTATGACCAGTGCATTCTCTTGGCAAAACTCTATTAGTCTTTGCCCTGCTTCATTCTGCATTCCAAGGCCAGATTTGCCTGTTACCCCAGGTGTTTCTTGAGTTCCTACTTTTGCATTCCATTCCCCTCTAACGAAAAGGACATCTTTTTTGGGTGTTAGTTCTAAAAGGTCTTGTAGGTCTTCATTGACCCGTTCAACTTCAGCTTCTTCAACGTTACTGGTTGGGGCATACACTTGGATTACTGTAATAATGAATGATTTGCCTTGGAAATGAATAGAGATTATTCTGTTGTTTTTGAGATTTCATCCAAGTACTGCATTTCAGACTCTTCTGTTGACCATGATGGCTACTCCATTTCATCTAAGGGATTCCTGCCCACAGTAGTAGCTATAATGGTCATCTGAGTTAAATTCACCCATCCCAGTCCATTTTAGTTCGCTGATTCCTAGAATGTCGACATTCATTCTTGCCATCTCCTGTTTGACCACTTCCAATTTGCCTTGATTCATGGACCTAACGTTTAGGAGGCTCAGAAGAATTCTCCCTAAGTCCCTCAGAACACAGGGTGGAAACCACGGCTCCTGACTCTACAGGAACTCCAAGCTCTGGTTGGCTGGTCTTGGGAATTTCTGTTTTAATTTTATTGGCCTCAAGGTAACCAGGAAAACACCAGTGTATGTCACTCAAACTGTCCTCAAAATCCTCTGGGAGATTCCGCCCAAGTTCATGGCTTTGCTTTTCATTGCTTATCTGGAATGCAGCCATCCCCCACCCCTCGCCTCACCTGCTCACACCTTTCATCCTGGTCCTGCCTTGGTTTCCGAGTTGCTCTCCTGACGGCTCCATCCACACGGGCAACTGAAACCTTTTCTTTTGTTTTTTAATTAGAGGATAATTGCTTTACAATGTTGTGTTGGTTTCTGCTGTACAACAACATGAATCAGCCATAATTATATATATATCTCCTCCCTCTTGAGTCTCCCTCCTCCTCCCATCCCACCCTTCCAGGTTGTCATAGAGTACCAGGCTCTATATTATATAGCATACATATATGTCATATATATATATATATATACACACACACACATATATATAGGCTCCCTATGTTATATAACAGCTTCCTGCTACTTATCTATTTTGTACATGATAAAGGCTTTTCATGATAAAGGCTTTTCAGTGGGCTTTCTAGGTGGTGCTAGTGGTAAAGATTCTGCCTGCCAGTGTAGGAGATGCAAGAAACTTGGGTTCTGTCCCTGGATCGGGAAGATTCCCTGGAGAAGGAAATGGCAACCCACTCCAGTATTCTTGCCTAAGAAATCCCATGGACAGAGGAACTGGCGGGCTACAGTCCATGAGGCTGCAAACAGTCAGACACAGCAGAAATTACACAAAGGCTTTTCAAAGTCTTGCTTCCTCACTCCTCAGAACCCTGGGGTCAGCCAGCTACAGCTTAGGACAACAAAAAAAAGTGTGTGTGACCTCAAGGAGATGTAGTGAAACTGTTTTTTTTTTTTTTTTTTTTTTCAGTGTCTGATCTTTCTCCTTTCAACAAAGCAGTTTTGTGTCTGGGCTCAACTTTTTAGATGCTTTCTAAAAGAAGAGAAACTTTGTACCTTAGGATATGTTTAAATGGCCCCAGGAAAGCTGAGGGGTCTCTGTGGTGTTTGCAAATGTAGAAACGACAAGTGCAGCTTGCAGAGTGGGCCAGACAGAGGTAGCCCCCACCTTCCCTGGCCACCTAGGAACGTATTGAAAAATCCACAAGGCGGGTGTGACTGAAGGTCCTCAGGGAGTCCAGCAGCAGAGCGACAGCAGAGCTGCCACTGCAGGTCCCCGTGGCCGGTACTCAGTTCTGAGACTTACTTACAACCCAGTGTTAGTCGCTCAGTCCATGGATTACATATAGCCTGCCAGGCTCCTCTGTCCATGAAATTCTCCAGGTAAGAATACTGGTATGAGCAGCCATTCCCTTCTCCATTGGATATTCCTGGACCAGGGACTGAACCCAGGTCTCTGGCATGGCAGGCAGATTCTTTACCTTCTGAACTACCTGGGAAACCCATTTACAATGAAGCCCGTGGGTATATGGGGGAAGACACAGTGTCACCAGTCAGTCCTTCGAAAACATTGCTCAGTGAGTCCCCTCTGGGGCAGGGAGTCTCCCAGGACTGGGACAGACCTGGGTCCCGAGTCATCATCAACAGAGGGCATCAAGTGGGGCAGTGGGAGACAAGCCTCAGATGTGCTCCATTTTGGTCTCTGAGTTGGGGTGTTTTTAAAGAGGAAGAGCAAAGAAACAGCAATTGACCATTGGTTTGTGACATTTCTTAATTGTACTTTCAGGGGTGAGGATTCTCTGGTTTATGACTCTCTGGCCAGGTGATGTGTGGCTCAGGGGTCTATGAGTTCACTTGGCCTTGGAGAAACAACCCGAGTTTGTACGTAAATGATGAGACCTACAGCAGCAACCTCAGTGCGTTAATGAAGTTCTGACAACAATGGTCTTAGTCACCTAACTCGGGTTGATTAGTGTTCAGTTAGCGTAGCATAGAGTTCTGAGGGGACTAGAACAGGATTGAGGTCAGAGGAGGCAGGTAAGGGGACAGTTTGTGTAGAGAGATTAATCATAAACTCAGTAAGGGAACACGATTTTGGGGGGCTCGGTTTCACTATTACAGTTTTTATCAGCAAACTGGCAATCTCTGCTCACCTGGGGAGATCAGCCACCTGGGTGTGAATGTGTGTGCTGCGTACGTATTTACTCAAAGGTTGTGCCTTTGAATAGCTACCTTCACTGATGTCAGGTGCTCAGAAAGTGTCCCTAGCAACGGAATGTTACGTGTGGTAGAAACTAGACAGGACACACTTCTGTTTGGCTGACAGCATTGTTATGAGTGAATTTCAGTGACCATTTAGGCAAACGATTTTAAACGAAACAGAAACATCTCTTGTTATACTTACACTGAAAGATTCAATTGGCTGAATTAAAAGTATGAATAAATGAACTTGCTTGTACCCTTTAAAAAATCTCTCCTTCTGCCCTCACAGCAACTATTGATTTACACTTTCACAGTAAATTAATTTGTTTTGTAGAATTTTACATGATGGGAATCATAAAAATGTTTGCATTTAAAAAATTGTACTTTCCCTTAATGCTGCTTAATTATTTCATGATTCATAATTCATAGCTTCATTCTTTTTATAGCCATGTACTATCCTGTATAGATGCCCCACAATTTCCTTACCCACTTAATGGACATTCGGCTTGTTTTCAGTTTTGGCTTTTACAAACAAAGCCTTATGTTACACACACACACAAAATCTGAATAAATGAAATATAGCAATGGGTTGATAGTTTTGGTGGAAGTTGGTGACGTGTGTACACTCAACAAGGCGGTGGGAGTGAAGTCCCATAGGATGGTCCTCAAAGAACTTCTGGTCTGAGATGGTTGTTTCCAACGCCTTGTGATTGTCACAGCTCCTCACAGACACAGTCATGGAGCCATCTCGGCTCACACTGCACAGGGTAGGAGGGCACGTTTCCACTGACCTCCAATGAGAGTACGCCCACTGAGCTGTGGGGCTGGCTGCTGGTGGTTGGGGCCTGGCCCTGTTCTCCCGACTTCTCACCTAGTGTTCTCGAAAAGCTAGCCAGCAGTTCCATAGCTCATTAAATTGGACTGATGTTCTGATGGCTTGCAAAGCAAATTTTTTTACAACTGTTATAAAGGTCTCATTGCTCAAGTGTAATCGAGCAAAACTGCCAAGCCCCCTCCACTCCCTGGACGCTAGGATTTGCAAAGGCAACAGAAAGTGTACAGTTGACTCCAGAAATAACTGCACCCAGCCCAGAACTCCTGAGACAATACGTGGAAGGTTCCAGGAGGGGCAAAGTTCCCTTACAAGAGGCAGTCCGGAGCTTGGCCGCTTGTGTTCCAGTCCCTCTCTGCAACCCACCAGCCTGGGGCTGGGGAGTAGTCACCAGATCCCTGATGCCTCAGTGTCCTTGTCTGCACACAGTGGGGCTTGTGGACCCCACGTAGGCTGCAGGGAGTTAGTCAATGCAGAGCACTTACAACAACACTCTGCATTTATTCATTCAGCACCTACTGTGTGCCAGAAACTGTGCATACAGAAAGGAACAAACTAGATAGAGATCCTTGCCCTTGTGGAATTTATACTTGAGGTAGGGGCAGGGGGCACACCATGGACACTCTATAAGGTTAATAGCCCCTAATTAGGTCAGACAGTTGCCAATAAGCCAGGCACCATCCCACATTTGGGGTGTTCTTCCCGTGGGCCTTTGCCTGTGGGGTAATACCTCACCACGGCCCTGTTCTGCCAACCAGCAGACATCTGTACTCAAGATGCATGGCCAAAACCCCTGAGGTCCCCCACGAGCCTCTGTGCCATCCCACCCTGCCTTTCAATGGGAGGGCCTGTGTTTTGCATCTTCAGGGGACTGGGGCATAGCTCCATCCATCAGAAGTTGTGTAAGGGCCTGCTATGGCTGGTCCAGGGGCTGCAGGCCACGCGGCACTCATTAACGACTGTCTGTTCAATGATTATCTGCCTGGGTTTATTGTGGTGAGCCAGTCCAAAGCATAACTGATCGTGGCCGTGATCCAAAGACCAGCCCCTGACGTCAGAGTCGAGCCTCTCTGGGTGTGGTTAGGGGGCTGGGCCTCTCTCTTTCTTGGAATTTAAAGGCCAGGAAGTTCTGTCTCCAAACCCCAAACAGGGCCTTCCCACTGGGAACGCACGCTCACCGGCAGGAAGAGCCTTGCAAGGGACCCTTTGGCCTCTGATCTGATCGTCCAAAGAGAAGAAAGGTAGGCAGAGCCTGTTCACATACGTTTCTAACAAACTTCAGTGCTAACTGGAAGTGGTTTTCTTTTTCCTTCCAGCCATGACGGTGACCCCGACAGTGTGCGGAGTTGAGGGTGTCTGTGGTTGTCTTTGTTCAGGAAGCCTGTGCTTTTTCTATTGCAGGGAACCTCGGCATCCGTGCCCCCAGCCCAGCTCTGCAGAGATGCCTCCTCAGCTCTCAGACGGCCTCAACTACTCAGCCAAAATCGTCCGGGGCTCCCTGAACAGCCTGCCCCAGGCCGTGAGGGAGTTCGTGGAGAGTAGCGCCAAGCTGTGCCGGCCCGACCAAGTCCACATCTGTGATGGCTCCGAGGAGGAGAACCGGCAGCTGCTGAGCCACATGGAGGAGGAGGGTGTGATCAAGAGGCTGAAGAAGTATGACAACTGGTAAGCACGCCTCTGCCCACCCCCCACCCCCGCTCTGGCGTTCGGCCTTCCTCTACCCAAGGTGCAGGTGGAACAAGGGGGTCGAGGACCTCAGCAGAGCTGGGACGGGGCTGTGTGGTTTGCAGACTCTTGAAAACCTTAGTAAAAGAGCCAGAATCATGTAGACTTAATTTTACAGTGTTTGCAGAGCAGCCCAAGTCATCAATGAAGGGGCGTGTGCAAACTGTCTTTGCAAACCAGGTCCCCGATGGAAAGGAAGGTCAGACAGCCCCTGTCCTAAAACACGAACTCCCGGTCTAGTGAGTGTCCCTCTGACTATGTCACAGTGGACGTGGCTGTGTCCGCAGTGATGCAGCATCCTTAGTGCCCTTGGTACCTGCCAGGTGTGGGAAGAACATGATGATGAGAAAACTGGTCCCTTCCTGAATGGTCCATGGCCGAGGGAACCTATGGAGCAGATGCCGTGCAGAATACCAGCACTTCCCTAGTCCCCACCTGTGTATTTTGAATTTTTACTTGCTTGTTTGTTTTCGTCTGTGCTGGGTCTTCACTGCTGCGGGGGCTGCTCTCCAGTGGTGGTGCACGGGCCTCTCACCGAGGTGGCTTCTCTTGTTGCCCAGCATGGGCTCTAGAGTGTGGGGGCTTCAGTAGTTGCAGCTTCTGGGCTCTTACACACAGGCTCAGGCTCAACAGTTGTGGTGAAAGGGCTTAGTTGCTCCATGGCATGTAGAAAATTCCTGGATCATAAATCGAACCTATGTCCCTTGCATTGCAAGGCAGATTCTTAACCACTGAGCCACTAGGGAAGCCCCTAATCTGTGTATTTTAATTTTTTAATTTTTTTTTTTTTTGCAGCTGGCTGGCTCTCACTGACCCCAGGGATGTGGCCAGAATTGAAAGCAAGACAGTCATCATCACTCGAGAGCAGAGAGATACGGTGCCCATCCCCAAAACAGGCCTCAGCCAGCTGGGCCGCTGGATGTCTGAGGAGGATTTTGAGAAAGCGTTCAATGTCCGATTTCCGGGGTGCATGAAAGGTGAGTGAAACATTTATTTGACTGGGTACAATATTAGCAAACCTTTTATTATCATCTCTGTCCTACCGGTAATTGTCCCAGGAACTCCCATTGCTCAGAGAGTTATAAATTCTACATGAGAAATGGCCACATATTGAAAATGTATAACTCAGTGGTTTTATAGACTGTCTTCGATGACCAGGAAAACAACTTCTATGCTTGTGAATTTAAGATAGCTTGGTGGAACCCAGCTGCACATTTATGAAAACTCTTTAATTTTGCTGTTATGGTCAGCTTTTCATTTGGTATTGTTGAGTCGCTAAGTTGTGTCCAACTTTTTTGTAATCCCATGAACTGCAGCATTCCAGGCTCTGCTGTCTGCCACTATCTCCTGGACTTTGCTCAAACTCTTGTCCATTGAGCTGGTGATGCCATCCAACCATCTCATCCTCTGCCACCCCTTTCTACTTCTGCCTTCAGTCTTTCCCAGTGTCTTTTCCAATGTGTCAGTTCTTCGCATCAGGTGGCCAAAGTATTAGAGCTTCAGCATCAGTCCTTCCAATGAGTATTCAGGGTTGATTTCCTTTAGGATTGACTGGAGTAATCTCCTTGCAGTCCACAGGACTCTCAGTGGACTCTTCCAGTCAAGGGGTTGGTGGCAAGCAAGATGTGATGTTGGAGAGGGATCATGAGAAGGGTCACAGATGGCAGTTGTCTGTGAGTTTGGAGTTATTTCTCACCAGCTCCCACCTCCTGGCCCCACAGGTCGCACCATGTATGTCATCCCGTTCAGCATGGGGCCCCTGGGCTCTCCTCTGTCCAAGACTGGCATCGAGCTGACAGACTCGCCCTACGTGGTGACCAGCATGCGCATCATGACGAGGATGGGCACCGCCGTCCTGGAAGCGCTGGGGGACGGGGAGTTCGTCAAGTGCCTCCACTCCGTGGGGTGCCCTTTGCCTTTAAAAAGTAAGCACATTATTTCAAAATCAAAAGCCAGAATTAAGAAAAGAAAAAGCTTACCCTTAAACTCCATTGGGGACCTGACACACTCATGTGGGCATGTCCTCCTGCGCAGAGCCTTTGGTTAACAACTGGGCCTGTAACCCCGAGCTCACACTCATCGCCCACCTGCCCGACCGCCGAGAAATCATCTCCTTTGGGAGTGGGTACGGCGGGAACTCGCTCCTTGGGAAGAAGTGCTTTGCCCTCAGGATGGCCAGCCGGCTGGCCAAGGAGGAGGGGTGGCTGGCAGAGCACATGCTGGTAAGACGCAGGGAATTCTACATGTGTGCAGCAGAGGGTCGGGCAGGGGAGGGGAAGTGGCAGACCCCTACTGCATTAGCATTCCTGTTAGGCATCAGAGTTCCAGTGCTCCAAGGACACTGGGAATTCCATCAGTAACAATGAATGGCTTCCAGGCCCCCTCCGAGACTAGGACGTGGACCTCTGGGGCAGAAAGGAACCAGTGCTTCAGGAGAAATCTTGTCTCCAACAGATTCTGGGTATCACCAACCCCAAGGGCCAGAAGAAGTACTTCGCGGCTGCGTTTCCCAGCGCCTGTGGGAAGACCAACCTGGCTATGATGAACCCTACTCTGCCAGGATGGAAAGCAGAGTGTGTGGGTGATGATATCGCCTGGATGAAATTTGACCAACAAGGTGACTCTTTGAGACCCAGGTGTTGATGATAATCATTGGACCTTAGTGAAGTTTTGGGTTTAAACATGCCAAATCCTCCCAAGTCCACAGCGTCTGGATTTTTAAATTCAGTTAGTTCTTGCAAAAGCTCGGACATATGTATTCCATCAGCTTTCTTTAATCTCATATCCAATCTGGATTGAAATGGGACCTTCTCTCACTATTTGTTTACATTTTGTTTAGTCGCTAAGTCATGTCTGACTCTTTGCAACACCATGGGCTGTAGCCCACCAGGCTCCTCTGTCCATGGGATTTCCCAGGCAAGGATATTGGAGTGGGTTGCCATTTCCTTCTCCAGAGGATCTTCCTGACCCAGGGATCGAATCCACATTTCCTGCATTGACCGACAGATTCTTTACACTGGGATACCTGGGTTGGTTAAAATAGTTTGATGGGAAACCGGTAAGAAAGTCAAAGTTGATTAATAATGCTGGCATGAGAAAAGAGAGAGAGATTCTGGGGAGGAGGGAAAAAATAAAAAGACTTGAGAATTTGGTGCAGAAATTAACCTGGCAAGATTGGTACTCACTTCCACTCCTTGGTTTAAAACTTTCCAGGTAACTTGCGGGCCATCAACCCAGAGAATGGGTTTTTTGGCGTCGCTCCAGGAACCTCTGTGAGGACAAACCCCAATGCCATCAAGACCATCCAGAAGAATACCATCTTCACCAACGTGGCCGAGACCAGTGACGGGGGCGTTTACTGGGAAGGCATTGACCAGCCACTGGCCTCAGGCATCAAGCTCATTTCCTGGAAGGGCAAGGAGTGGGACCCCAAGGATGGTAAGCAGGGGTGTTCTTCCCGTGGGCCTTTGCCTGTGGGGTAATACCTCACCACGGCCCTGTTCTGCCAACCAGCAGACATCTGTACTCAAGATGCATGGCCAAAACCCCTGAGGTCCCCCACGAGCCTCTGTGCCATCCCACCCTGCCTTTCAATGGGAGGGCCTGTGTTTTGCATCTTCAGGGGACTGGGGCATAGCTCCATCCATCAGAAGTTGTGTAAGGGCCTGCTATGGCTGGTCCAGGGGCTGCAGGCCACGCGGCACTCATTAACGACTGTCTGTTCAATGATTATCTGCCTGGGTTTATTGTGGTGAGCCAGTCCAAAGCATAACTGATCGTGGCCGTGATCCAAAGACCAGCCCCTGACGTCAGAGTCGAGCCTCTCTGGGTGTGGTTAGGGGGCTGGGCCTCTCTCTTTCTTGGAATTTAAAGGCCAGGAAGTTCTGTCTCCAAACCCCAAACAGGGCCTTCCCACTGGGAACGCACGCTCACCCGCAGGAAGAGCCTTGCAAGGGACCCTTTGGCCTCTGATCTGATCGTCCAAAGAGAAGAAAGGTAGGCAGAGCCTGTTCACATACGTTTCTAACAAACTTCAGTGCTAACTGGAAGTGGTTTTCTTTTTCCTTCCAGCCATGACGGTGACCCCGACAGTGTGCGGAGTTGAGGGTGTCTGTGGTTGTCTTTGTTCAGGAAGCCTGTGCTTTTTCTATTGCAGGGAACCTCGGCATCCGTGCCCCCAGCCCAGCTCTGCAGAGATGCCTCCTCAGCTCTCAGACGGCCTCAACTACTCAGCCAAAATCGTCCGGGGCTCCCTGAACAGCCTGCCCCAGGCCGTGAGGGAGTTCGTGGAGAGTAGCGCCAAGCTGTGCCGGCCCGACCAAGTCCACATCTGTGATGGCTCCGAGGAGGAGAACCGGCAGCTGCTGAGCCACATGGAGGAGGAGGGTGTGATCAAGAGGCTGAAGAAGTATGACAACTGGTAAGCACGCCTCTGCCCACCCCCCACCCCCGCTCTGGCGTTCGGCCTTCCTCTACCCAAGGTGCAGGTGGAACAAGGGGGTCGAGGACCTCAGCAGAGCTGGGACGGGGCTGTGTGGTTTGCAGACTCTTGAAAACCTTAGTAAAAGAGCCAGAATCATGTAGACTTAATTTTACAGTGTTTGCAGAGCAGCCCAAGTCATCAATGAAGGGGCGTGTGCAAACTGTCTTTGCAAACCAGGTCCCCGATGGAAAGGAAGGTCAGACAGCCCCTGTCCTAAAACACGAACTCCCGGTCTAGTGAGTGTCCCTCTGACTATGTCACAGTGGACGTGGCTGTGTCCGCAGTGATGCAGCATCCTTAGTGCCCTTGGTACCTGCCAGGTGTGGGAAGAACATGATGATGAGAAAACTGGTCCCTTCCTGAATGGTCCATGGCCGAGGGAACCTATGGAGCAGATGCCGTGCAGAATACCAGCACTTCCCTAGTCCCCACCTGTGTATTTTGAATTTTTACTTGCTTGTTTGTTTTCGTCTGTGCTGGGTCTTCACTGCTGCGGGGGCTGCTCTCCAGTGGTGGTGCACGGGCCTCTCACCGAGGTGGCTTCTCTTGTTGCCCAGCATGGGCTCTAGAGTGTGGGGGCTTCAGTAGTTGCAGCTTCTGGGCTCTTACACACAGGCTCAGGCTCAACAGTTGTGGTGAAAGGGCTTAGTTGCTCCATGGCATGTAGAAAATTCCTGGATCATAAATCGAACCTATGTCCCTTGCATTGCAAGGCAGATTCTTAACCACTGAGCCACTAGGGAAGCCCCTAATCTGTGTATTTTAATTTTTTAATTTTTTTTTTTTTTTCAGCTGGCTGGCTCTCACTGACCCCAGGGATGTGGCCAGAATTGAAAGCAAGACAGTCATCATCACTCGAGAGCAGAGAGATACGGTGCCCATCCCCAAAACAGGCCTCAGCCAGCTGGGCCGCTGGATGTCTGAGGAGGATTTTGAGAAAGCGTTCAATGTCCGATTTCCGGGGTGCATGAAAGGTGAGTGAAACATTTATTTGACTGGGTACAATATTAGCAAACCTTTTATTATCATCTCTGTCCTACCGGTAATTGTCCCAGGAACTCCCATTGCTCAGAGAGTTATAAATTCTACATGAGAAATGGCCACATATTGAAAATGTATAACTCAGTGGTTTTATAGACTGTCTTCGATGACCAGGAAAACAACTTCTATGCTTGTGAATTTAAGATAGCTTGGTGGAACCCAGCTGCACATTTATGAAAACTCTTTAATTTTGCTGTTATGGTCAGCTTTTCATTTGGTATTGTTGAGTCGCTAAGTTGTGTCCAACTTTTTTGTAATCCCATGAACTGCAGCATTCCAGGCTCTGCTGTCTGCCACTATCTCCTGGACTTTGCTCAAACTCTTGTCCATTGAGCTGGTGATGCCATCCAACCATCTCATCCTCTGCCACCCCTTTCTACTTCTGCCTTCAGTCTTTCCCAGTGTCTTTTCCAATGTGTCAGTTCTTCGCATCAGGTGGCCAAAGTATTAGAGCTTCAGCATCAGTCCTTCCAATGAGTATTCAGGGTTGATTTCCTTTAGGATTGACTGGAGTAATCTCCTTGCAGTCCACAGGACTCTCAGTGGACTCTTCCAGTCAAGGGGTTGGTGGCAAGCAAGATGTGATGTTGGAGAGGGATCATGAGAAGGGTCACAGATGGCAGTTGTCTGTGAGTTTGGAGTTATTTCTCACCAGCTCCCACCTCCTGGCCCCACAGGTCGCACCATGTATGTCATCCCGTTCAGCATGGGGCCCCTGGGCTCTCCTCTGTCCAAGACTGGCATCGAGCTGACAGACTCGCCCTACGTGGTGACCAGCATGCGCATCATGACGAGGATGGGCACCGCCGTCCTGGAAGCGCTGGGGGACGGGGAGTTCGTCAAGTGCCTCCACTCCGTGGGGTGCCCTTTGCCTTTAAAAAGTAAGCACATTATTTCAAAATCAAAAGCCAGAATTAAGAAAAGAAAAAGCTTACCCTTAAACTCCATTGGGGACCTGACACACTCATGTGGGCATGTCCTCCTGCGCAGAGCCTTTGGTTAACAACTGGGCCTGTAACCCCGAGCTCACACTCATCGCCCACCTGCCCGACCGCCGAGAAATCATCTCCTTTGGGAGTGGGTACGGCGGGAACTCGCTCCTTGGGAAGAAGTGCTTTGCCCTCAGGATGGCCAGCCGGCTGGCCAAGGAGGAGGGGTGGCTGGCAGAGCACATGCTGGTAAGACGCAGGGAATTCTACATGTGTGCAGCAGAGGGTCGGGCAGGGGAGGGGAAGTGGCAGACCCCTACTGCATTAGCATTCCTGTTAGGCATCAGAGTTCCAGTGCTCCGAGGACACTGGGAATTCCATCAGTAACAATGAATGGCTTCCAGGCCCCCTCCGAGACTAGGACGTGGACCTCTGGGGCAGAAAGGAACCAGTGCTTCAGGAGAAATCTTGTCTCCAACAGATTCTGGGTATCACCAACCCCAAGGGCCAGAAGAAGTACTTCGCGGCTGCGTTTCCCAGCGCCTGTGGGAAGACCAACCTGGCTATGATGAACCCTACTCTGCCAGGATGGAAAGCAGAGTGTGTGGGTGATGATATCGCCTGGATGAAATTTGACCAACAAGGTGACTCTTTGAGACCCAGGTGTTGATGATAATCATTGGACCTTAGTGAAGTTTTGGGTTTAAACATGCCAAATCCTCCCAAGTCCACAGCGTCCGGATTTTTAAATTCAGTTAGTTCTTGCAAAAGCTCGGACATACGTATTCCATCAGCTTTCTTTAATCTCATATCCAATCTGGATTGAAATGGGACCTTCTCTCGCTATTTGTTTACATTTTGTTTAGTCACTAAGTCATGTCTGACTCTTTGCAACACCATGGACTGTAGCCCACCAGGCTCCTCTGTCCATGGGATTTCCCAGGCAAGGATATTGGAGTGGGTTGCCATTTCCTTCTCCAGAGGATCTTCCTGACCCAGGGATCGAATCCACATTTCCTGCATTGACCGACAGATTCTTTACACTGGGATACCTGGGTTGGTTAAAATAGTTTGATGGGAAACCGGTAAGAAAGTCAAAGTTGATTAATAATGCTGGCATGAGAAAAGAGAGAGAGATTCTGGGGAGGAGGGAAAAAATAAAAAGACTTGAGAATTTGGTGCAGAAATTAACCTGGCAAGATTGGTACTCACTTCCACTCCTTGGTTTAAAACTTTCCAGGTAACTTGCGGGCCATCAACCCAGAGAATGGGTTTTTTGGCGTCGCTCCAGGAACCTCTGTGAGGACAAACCCCAATGCCATCAAGACCATCCAGAAGAATACCATCTTCACCAACGTGGCCGAGACCAGTGACGGGGGCGTTTACTGGGAAGGCATTGACCAGCCACTGGCCTCAGGCATCAAGCTCATTTCCTGGAAGGGCAAGGAGTGGGACCCCAAGGATGGTAAGCCCCTCCCAGGAGGCCTGGTGCCCCAGTCCTTGGGTGTGTGTGCTTGGCCAGACGCTCAGGGCTTGTCTTCCCTTGCTGCTGTAGGGGAGCCTTGTGCCCACCCCAACTCACGGTTCTGCACTCCGGCCAGCCAGTGCCCCATCATTGACCCTGACTGGGAGTCTCCAGAGGGTGTGCCCATTGAGGGCATCATCTTCGGAGGGCGCCGGCCTGTTGGTGAGGCTCCTGGGCAATCGGGCTGGGACACGGGTGTCACTACGAGGGCTCACGTTCCGTGACCTGGTTGGAGGGTGTCAGGGATACGGAGCTTCCTTTCACAAACGACAGGGTAATGGGCAAGCTCGGGCATAGAACTTAGTCTCTGCCCACTGAAACTCCTGGGTCCTTGTCCAGGGATGAGCTCCTAGTTTGACTTTGGCCACGTGGCCTCATGCCATGACTCTGACGTGGCAGCGTCTGCCCTTAGCTCTGGCGCTCCAGCATCAGCCCCTTTAGAAGAGAGACCACACAGCACATCTTTCCACTTGGGAGACGGCGCCGCGGCTGAGGGGCTGGGGGTCAAGGCCTCTAAGGAGCATTTCTTTCTCCCGCTGAAGGTGTCCCTCTGGTCTACGAGGCTCTCAGCTGGCAGCACGGTGTGTTGGTGGGGGCGGCCATGAGATCTGAGGCCACAGCAGCGGCGGAGTACAAGGGTGAGTCTGGCCAAGATCCGGGGCCGCCAAGAAGGGACAGCGACAGCTCTGCCTCCATGTCTCTCCATCTCTCTGTTTGTGTGTTGCTCTGTGTCTCTCCATCTCTCTGTGTGTGTGTTGCTCTGTGTCTCTCCGTCTCTGTGTGTGTGTGTTGCTCTGTGTCTCTCCATCTCTCTGTGTGTTGCTCTGTGTCTCTCCGTCTCTCTGTGTGTGTGTTGCTCTGTGTCTCTCCGTGTCTCTGTGTGTGTGTTGCTCTGTGTCTCTCCGTCTCTCTGTGTGTGTGTTGCTCTGTGTCTCTCCGTCTCTCTGTGTGTGTGTTGCTCTGTGTCTCTCCAATCAGAGTTCCAGTGCTCCAAGGACACTGGGAATTCCATCAGTAACAATGAATGGCTTCCAGGCCCCCTCCGAGACTAGGACGTGGACCTCTGGGGCAGAAAGGAACCAGTGCTTCAGGAGAAATCTTGTCTCCAACAGATTCTGGGTATCACCAACCCCAAGGGCCAGAAGAAGTACTTCGCGGCTGCGTTTCCCAGCGCCTGTGGGAAGACCAACCTGGCTATGATGAACCCTACTCTGCCAGGATGGAAAGCAGAGTGTGTGGGTGATGATATCGCCTGGATGAAATTTGACCAACAAGGTGACTCTTTGAGACCCAGGTGTTGATGATAATCATTGGACCTTAGTGAAGTTTTGGGTTTAAACATGCCAAATCCTCCCAAGTCCACAGCGTCTGGATTTTTAAATTCAGTTAGTTCTTGCAAAAGCTCGGACATATGTATTCCATCAGCTTTCTTTAATCTCATATCCAATCTGGATTGAAATGGGACCTTCTCTCACTATTTGTTTACATTTTGTTTAGTCGCTAAGTCATGTCTGACTCTTTGCAACACCATGGACTGTAGCCCACCAGGCTCCTCTGTCCATGGGATTTCCCAGGCAAGGATATTGGAGTGGGTTGCCATTTCCTTCTCCAGAGGATCTTCCTGACCCAGGGATCGAATCCACATTTCCTGCATTGACCGACAGATTCTTTACACTGGGATACCTGGGTTGGTTAAAATAGTTTGATGGGAAACCGGTAAGAAAGTCAAAGTTGATTAATAATGCTGGCATGAGAAAAGAGAGAGAGATTCTGGGGAGGAGGGAAAAAATAAAAAGACTTGAGAATTTGGTGCAGAAATTAACCTGGCAAGATTGGTACTCACTTCCACTCCTTGGTTTAAAACTTTCCAGGTAACTTGCGGGCCATCAACCCAGAGAATGGGTTTTTTGGCGTCGCTCCAGGAACCTCTGTGAGGACAAACCCCAATGCCATCAAGACCATCCAGAAGAATACCATCTTCACCAACGTGGCCGAGACCAGTGACGGGGGCGTTTACTGGGAAGGCATTGACCAGCCACTGGCCTCAGGCATCAAGCTCATTTCCTGGAAGGGCAAGGAGTGGGACCCCAAGGATGGTAAGCCCCCCCCAGGAGGCCTGGTGCCCCAGTCCTTGGGTGTGTGTGCTTGGCCAGACGCTCAGGGCTTGTCTTCCCTTGCTGCTGTAGGGGAGCCTTGTGCCCACCCCAACTCACGGTTCTGCACTCCGGCCAGCCAGTGCCCCATCATTGACCCTGACTGGGAGTCTCCAGAGGGTGTGCCCATTGAGGGCATCATCTTCGGAGGGCGCCGGCCTGTTGGTGAGGCTCCTGGGCAATCGGGCTGGGACACGGGTGTCACTACGAGGGCTCACGTTCCGTGACCTGGTTGGAGGGTGTCAGGGATACGGAGCTTCCTTTCACAAACGACAGGGTAATGGGCAAGCTCGGGCATAGAACTTAGTCTCTGCCCACTGAAACTCCTGGGTCCTTGTCCAGGGATGAGCTCCTAGTTTGACTTTGGCCACGTGGCCTCATGCCATGACTCTGACGTGGCAGCGTCTGCCCTTAGCTCTGGCGCTCCAGCATCAGCCCCTTTAGAAGAGAGACCACACAGCACATCTTTCCACTTGGGAGACGGCGCCGCGGCTGAGGGGCTGGGGGTCAAGGCCTCTAAGGAGCATTTCTTTCTCCCGCTGAAGGTGTCCCTCTGGTCTACGAGGCTCTCAGCTGGCAGCACGGTGTGTTGGTGGGGGCGGCCATGAGATCTGAGGCCACAGCAGCGGCGGAGTACAAGGGTGAGTCTGGCCAAGATCCGGGGCCGCCAAGAAGGGACAGCGACAGCTCTGCCTCCGTGTCTCTCCATCTCTCTGTTTGTGTGTTGCTCTGTGTCTCTCCATCTCTCTGTTTGTGTGTTGCTCTGTGTCTCTCCATCTCTCTGTTTGTGTGTTGCTCTGTGTCTCTCCATCTCTCTGTTTGTGTGTTGCTCTGCTCCTCTGTCTCTCTCTGTCTCTGTTTCTCTGCCTCTCTGTCTCTCTCTCCCTGTTTCTATACCTCTGTGTCTCTCTGTCTCTATATCTCTGTCTCTCAGTTGCCCCTCTGTCTCTTTATCTCTCTGTCTCCCCATGTCTCTCTCTGTATACGCAGAGAGGTACAGAAAGCCAGGCGGCCATGTCAACAGTAAGTGTGCCCATAGTCCTGTGAGGCCTCACTTACCCACAGAGTCCCCTGTTAACAGGCAAAGTCATCATGCACGACCCCTTCGCCATGCGCCCCTTCTTCGGCTACAACTTTGGCCAGTACCTGGCACACTGGCTCAGCATGGCCCAGCGCCCCGCAGCCAAGCTGCCCAAGATCTTCCATGTCAACTGGTTCCGAAAGGACAAGGCCGGCAGGTTCCTCTGGCCCGGCTTCGGCGAGAACTCCCGTGTGCTGGAGTGGATGTTCAACCGCGTGGGTGGGGAAGGCGGCGCCAAGCTCACGCCCATTGGCTACATCCCCAGTGAGGATGCCCTGGACCTCCGGGGCCTGGGGGATGTCAACATGAAGGAGCTCTTCCACATCTCCAAGGAGTTCTGGGAGGAGGAGGTGGAAGAAATACAGAAGTACCTGGAGGAGCAGGTGAACGTCGATCTACCCCTGGAGATCAAGAATCAGGTCCTGGCCCTGAAGCAGAGAATCAGTCAGATGTAATCAGGTTCGCTTGACTGTCCACCTCCAATCCATACAACGCACCAGGAGCAGGAGACACGGCGCTTCCCGAATTCTCACTGCCTGCAGCACCGCAATGACCGCACCCAGGGGCTGATCGAAAGACACACCTTAATTTTTCAGATAAGACCTATAGCAGACTGAAGCTAGTCATTTAAGAGGTTGGGGAGGGAAACAGCAGTCTCCAGGAAATAGTAAACATTCATGATACAATGCACCTTTGTTCAACTTAGGGACACTCAAGCAGACAGTCTTGTCTTTTCCCTTTAACTGCATCAGTTAGCCAGAATGCACAGAAAAAGACACTTGAGCTGTATATATGTGTGTGTGCACACGCGTGTGTGTCTGTGTACTGTTGTCTAAAACGTATTTAATGACTTTGGAAAAATCTCGGGCAAGATTACCTAGTTGTTGCTAGAATGCAATGTTGCTTTCTTATTAATATGTGTGTTTAAATTATTTTTATATACCATGGTTCCTTACCTTTACATAATTTCAACCTTTTCCCCTAACACTTCTTGGGAAAATAAAATCACAAAATAAACTTTTATAGAAAAGATGAATTTGTTTGCCTGGNGAAAATCTCGGGCAAGATTACCTAGTTGTTGCTAGAATGCAATGTTGCTTTCTTATTAATATGTGTGTTTAAATTATTTTTATATACCATGGTTCCTTACCTTTACATAATTTCAACCTTTTCCCCTAACACTTCTTGGGAAAATAAAATCACAAAATAAACTTTTATAGAAAAGATGAATTTGTTTGCCTGGTTTTTCTTATCTGAACAGCCAAGAAGAGGGGACTCTGATGAAACCTTCTGTGATAGAATCCCCTCCAAAGAACGTGGGACTACCCTGGGGGGGTGAGCTGTGGGGTGGAGGGAGCCAGATGGGGAGGTGTGAACGGATAGACTGTCACCCAGAGGTGACATGCCACCATGCTTTGGGTTTTCTGAATTAACTCGAAGCCATCCATTAGTGCCCTTGAACATCCACAAACCTTTAAATTGTGGGTCTTGGGTAAGGGGAACAGGAGAGTTTAAAGCATGCTTTTTGACAAAACCTTGGGTGTGGGGGCTCGGCCTTTCATAAGAATTATATTGTGGCCAATGTCACAGACTTTTGTCAATAAATTCTCTTTTCAGCAACTGTTTTTTCCACTGTCATCCACTGGGGAGGAGAGTAGAGACAGAAATATCCTTCAGCAGAAAATAGCAAAGGCATTGATGGGGCACTTTCTGTATACAGGGCATCATGCCTTTGATGGGCTCAAGGTGGGCTGCCTTGCACCCCCCTCTGGTCCCTCTGTCCCCAGGGTTTATTCTGTCCTCCGGGCAGTTTGAACAGATCACACACTGGACTGGGCACATGCGTTCAATAGATGCACCGGGCTTTCTCTGGCTACTAGTCTCCTTTCTGGGCCAGCTCTCCTGCTCAGCACACACCAGGAAGTCAGTTCTCCTCAGCTCTGCTTGCTTCCACAGCTTATGTACTCACCGTCCCCTTAAAGTCCGCTGTTTCTTCTGGGATCCACGTGCGTGGGCAAGCTGAGATCCACCCGATGTTATAGGTGGGGAGACCAAGGCCAGGTAGGTCCTTCAGGGCTGCCAAACTGTAACCAGAGTTTTCTTCCCCTTTAAGGAGCTGAGAGCCGACGGGGCTCTGCCGGCAAAGTGTCATGTTCTGATAGCAAAATCACTGACAGCGAAAAATCATTTAACTGAATTAAGTGCTATCTGCTGTATTAATTTAAAATCACCCTTATGGCAGAAAGTGAAGAGGAACTAAAAAGCCTCTTGATGAAAGTGAAGGAGGAGAGCAAAAAAGTTGGCTTAAAGCTCAACATTCAGAAAACGAAGATCATGGCATCCGGTCCCATCACTTCATGGGAAATAGATGGGGAAACAGTGTCAGACTTTATTTTTGGGGGGCTCCAAAATCACTGCAGATGGTGATTGCAGCCATGAAATTAAAAGATGCTTACTCCTTGGAAGAAAAGTTATGACCAACCTAGACAGCATATTCAAAAGCAGAGACATTATTACCTTGCCAACTAAGGTCCGTCTAGTCAAGGCTATGGTTTTTCCAGTGGTCATGTATGGATGTGACAGTTGGACTGTGAAGAAGGCTGAGCACCAAAGAATTGATGCTTTTGAACTGTGCTGTTGGAAAAGACTCTTGAGAGTCCCTTGGACTGCAAGGAGATCCAACCAGTCCATTCTGAAGGAGATCAGCCCAGGGATTTTTTTGGAAGGAATGATGCTAAAGCTGAAACTCCAATACTTTGGCCACCTCATGCGAAGAGCTGACTCATTGGAAAAGACTCTGATGCTGGGAGGGATGGGGGAGCAGGAGGAGAAGGGGACAACCGAGGACGAGATGGCTGGATGGCATCACTGACTCGATGGACGTGAGTCTGAGTGAACTCCAGGAGTTGGTGATGAACAGGGAGGCCTGGCGTGCTGCAATTCATGGGGTCGCAAAGAGTCGGGCATGACTGAGTGACTGAACTGAACTGAACTGGAGGAGCTGAGAGCCGACGGGGCTCTGCCAGCGAAGTGTCATGTTCTGATAGCAAAATCACTGACAGCGAAAAATCATTTAACTGAATTAAGTGCTATCTGCTGTATTAATTTAAATCAGTGGCTTTCAAACTTGTTTCTTCCTTTTCACTGCACAATCTATGATTGACAGCTACTCTGACTCAGAAACCCAGCTTCTAAGGGAGACAGAACAGGAGGCTGCCCACCTGAGGCTGGGCAGGTGTCAGGACCCAGGCCTCCTGTTTCTCTTTTTTCTACTCTGAGGAAGTTCTTTGGACCCCTGAGAGGCACTTTCAGGATATAGCTGGGGCACCGTTTTTAAAATGCAGGCCCCAGACTTTGGCATCCTGTTCTAGGCTCTCGGAGGCTTCATTTCTTTTCAAGCAAAGTCATCCATCTCACAGTTTCCTGTGCACAGCATCACCCATCCAGCCAGCAGACTCACACAGGACCGTGTTGCCACCTGGCTCAGGAAGCCAGGGAGACAGCCTGGAGGAAGTGTCTTAAACAGAATAAGAATTTTCAGAGAACCAAAAGGACTCAGCTCTCGCCATTGGTACCTAAGTCGGTTTCCCCAAACTGAGCCAGCTGTGCTCCACCCACCTCCAAGTCCTAGTTTCTGTGCTGGGCCCACAATAATAGGGACGCTAGGACCTTGATGGCTGAGGTTCTATTGTTGAACCTGAGCTGTCAAGCGAAGGCAGGAAGGCAGCTGAGGCCAAGGCCATTTGCAGGTGATCAGACTGAGGCCTTGAGAGTGGCCCTTTGCTCAGGGTGGGGGTGAGAATGAGAAGTCAGGCTCCCGGTTCCTGATCAGCCTGCCCCACGGTACACGTGAGTCCAAACCAACAGAGGTACTGACGTCCTCTACTGGAATCCAGTGTAGCAGTTGCCCCCTGACCTCCGTGGGTTCCCGGAGCCCTGATGGGGTCTGGGTTAAAGACCAGAATGCGGCAGGTACACAGCACATATTGAACCAGGACAACAAACTTGTCCCTATGTTCACCCGGGCCTCTGAGGGGAATCCGGTGGAGTGGGGGTGGTGGCGAGGAGGGGCTCTTGGGGACCTTCTCCTGCTCTCCTTCGGCTCGCCCTAACCCAGAGCCTCTGGTGTGCTGCCCCCACCTTGGGCCACACAATGTGTAGCTCCCAGGGTTCTAAGGCCACAGGCATGGGCTCTGGAGGCTCCTGGGGCTGTGCCCTGCCAGGGCGGTGACCCCTGCTTTGTCCTCACTGTCAGCGATTGCAGCAAGAGGGACTGGGTTCCATCATGTGTGGGAAAGGGCCAGCTGCCTGCCCTCTGCCTCCTGCCCCCTTCCTTCCTTGAAGGTAGTAAATACTGGCGACCTTGGACACCTCCCAGCTCTGCCTTTGACCAGTAGTGTCACCTGAAGTGACACTCGGACCTGCAGAGTAGCATAATAATAATCATGCCCCTGCTAGAGTCCAAGGAGCATGAAATGAGCAGGCCGGCTCTGCACAGGTTCTGGGATTCGGAGGGTCTGGGTGTGAGTCACTACCCCCCTCTCTGTAGCAGGGTATCCTCAGGTGATGACACACAGCTCTGGAAACCTCGGTTTCCTCAACTGTATAATTGGGCTCCACTCCTCTCTGGGCTGACATTCAATACAATGGGAAGCTGAAACCCAACCCCCACCCTCATATGGGCTGATGGGGAGCTCCCTCCTTAGCTCCGGGACTGGCCCCAAATCACCCATCCCAGGTCCTCTTCCAGGACCCCCAGACTTTCCCACACAGCTGGGGGGCTCCCAAATCTGACCTCTGGATTATCTCTGGGTGGTCATTACATCCACTGGTTTTTAAGTATTTTGAACATAACTCCTGTCCTAGCCCCCTCCAATGTTCTGATGCT
>SJYX01000635.1:398929-418955 GCA_006410675.1 Oreotragus oreotragus | reverse complement strand
CCTCCCCCCCACCCAACTCAGAATTCTGATGAAAACCGTAAAACTTGGCAGGAGGAGAAGAGGCCCTTGAGAAAACCTTGAGTCCACTGACCTCATTGCAGTGCAATGAGATCCAGTTTCCTCCAAGGGGAAAACTGGGGGCTTGAGAAGGCGACAAGGTTCAGAGGGAGTAAAATTTACAAAGTGGGTTTTTCTGCCTTTTGGAAATTTTGCCTTGCATTTTCTTGCATGGGAAGCTGAACATAGTGGGACCCCTGGGAGATGCTCTACATAGGTTCTTGTTCAGTATCACCTCCCAGGATCACAGCACAGGGCAGGATGGCTGTGGTTCTGATTATCACACAGCTGCTCTCAGGCACTGTGTTCTCTCTGCCCTGCCCAGAGGTTTCTTTGATGCTGCAGAGCCGGGATTCAGGGCTGCCATGGAGGAACAGCGGATGTCACTGGCCCACAGTGGCAGCGTGGTGGGGCCCAGAACACACAGGCCTGGCTGACACCTGCCACATTTTTTACTGACATATTTGTTCCTGGGGACCTGGTTGCCTGCCACCTGCTCATCACCATGTGGCCCCCTGGTAACAGGGTATGTAAATGTGGGAATATTCGCACACCAGTCCTGCCAGCCCAATGGCAGAACCTTTCTCCAGGCGAAGCCATTTTCAGCAAAATATGCTGTAAATATTTGTTCAGCTCAGGAAAATGACTTTAATTGCGTAATTGAACTCGATGTATATGCTGATTCCAGACAGGATGGCTGGGAGAAGCCGAGGCCACATCTGTCCTTCTGTGTTTGTTGAATAGAGGGGCAAACGGCTTGTTTGTGGAGATATTGCTCTGGTCCCTGTCTTTCCTCTGTGCAATGAAGGTTTGGAGAAAAGTCAGAGAGGATGGAGGAAGGGGCTTAGTGGCTTCTGGAAAGAGGAGAAAGGGGAAAATTTCCCCAAATCAGAGAAGCAAGAGCAATGGGACCCCACCTCTCAGACAGGATTTGCACTGTGTATTCCACATGTTCTAAGCACATCTTACCTGCCTTGGGTAACTGGTAACTTAAGCAAATGATCAATACGTTAAACTGAATGATGAAGAAAACATTACATCCCACTGGTTAATTAAACCCAGCATTGCTCACTAAAGTAAGCATATAAACATAAAGCCTGAGTAGAAGGAGTTAGCCACAAAAGACGCGTACATTGTGTGGTTCCATTGATATGGAATGTCCAGAATAGGCAGATCCACAGAGATAGGAAGTACATTTGTGGTTTCCAGGGTTCAGGGGTCAGGGAGAGAGACTGGGGAGAAATCACTAATGGGTGCAGGGTTTCTTCGGGGGCTGATGAAACTGTTCTAAAATTGGATTGTGGTGAAGGTTACACAATCCTGTGAATATGTTATAATAAAAGCTATTAAATTGTACATTGTAAGTGAGTAAATTTGATGGCATGTGAATTAAAGCTCCATAAAGTGATTAAAACAAAAAATAAATACAATAAAAACAAAAGTCTGGTCTTGTGTTAGAAACCAATTATCTGCTAAGGCTCTGAGATGAAGGCCTGGTTTGCCATGTCACAAAGAGAGATAACGGCGGTGGGGAAGGAGAACGTGGCCAGGGTGGAGGCAGCCTCTTGGGCTTCTCTCCTGGAGAGCATCAGAGGATTCACAGAAATGGAAATGGGATAGGCTGATTCATTATGGGATTCAGTGCCATTTAATGCCCGGCCTGGTTTCAGATGATCATAAGTAAAGCACAGTTGCTCAATCGTGTCCGACTCTTCGTGACTCCGTGGACTGTAGCCCACCAGGCTTCTCCGTCCATGGGGTTTTCCAGAGAAGAATACTGGAGTGGGTTGCCATTTCAGATGATCATGAGCACCCTAAAAGTCATCATAGCAACGGGCAGAGGAGAAACATACCAGCAGCCTGCAGAACTCATGGAGGCCAGCAGGTGGCAGAGCTGAGACCTCAGGTTCCAGGTGTGGAGGGGTCCTCAGCAGAGGGGAAGGATCCTGAGTCTGGGGGTCACGGGCCCCAGCCCCCTCTGACAGCGGATCAGAAGCTCTCACAGTGGAAGAGGGGCTCATGTCACCCCACAGAGGAGGGCGAGACTCTGGTGCCCCGGACCCAGAGGCTCCAGCCCCGGCAAGAGAGCCCTCAGCCCTCCCTGGGAGCAGAAGCCTGTAGAATGGATTAACCGTAGGTGCTGGGTACAGTGTAAATACTTCCTCTCCGACCCTGGGTTTCCCCAGTTGTGCAACACTGCCCTGTATTACCCCCAGAAAGTCTCTCCCACTCCAACCTGCCACCCTTGGGATGCCCCCTTGCTCCCTGTCTGTTCCATTGCCTTTCCTGTACTGCTGAGATCTTCCAATGCCAAGACCCAGGGAAGGACAGTGGGGCACAGGAAACTCATGAGCACACCCCCAAGGTCCCCCCGCCTCCACCCCCATCCTGACCCAAAGCCTGGCTCCCCCACAGAAACTCACAGCCTGCTGCTGGTTTTGTCTTTGGCACGAAGCTTAGATAGCAGGGCCTTCACATCTCCCAGGGAGGGAGGGGACCCGCTCTGTGGCAGCTCTGGGACCATCCAGCCAGCATCTGGAAGACCTTGGCTGTCACTCAAGTGCAGAGTCCTGGAGGGTTCATGGCTACCTTTGGGGATCTGGGTGAAGATAGTCCTCTGTACCCAGTGGGGAACCCCAGCTTGTAGTGAACTCTGCCCGGGCTGAGGATCCTGAGTCTGGGTTAGTGGGTTTCTTGGGAGACTAGTTCGGCTCATTTGGGGTCTCCTGGGCTGACCCCCATTCCCTGCCCCACCACACCCCCCACCCCCTGGTAGTGGAGCACTTTGCCCTCCGAAGTGAACTGTGGTCTGGCCTCAGTGGGCACAGAGGCAGCTCTGTCTGTCCGAAGCCTGGCCGAGGGCTTCATCACCATCAGGAGCAGGGTCCCGGGAGCCGGGGCCCTGGGTGATTCATACGGCAGCTGCTCCCATCCTGCAGAGCTGAGTCAGACCCATTAGGCGATAGGAGATGAATTTACATTTCGAATTAACTCGGATCATCAGAGTGCTTCCTCTCGACCCGGGGAAATTAAACATAAAGTCAGAGGGAGCTGTGGGCTAGGAGCAGGGGCTCAGCCAAGCGTGCTAGATCGGTTCTTCTTTTTATTTTTTTTTCAACAGGCTGCAGGCAAAAGGGGACGAGAGGACACTGCCTGCCGCAGAGTCAGCTCAGGAGAGAGAAGATGGAAAGCTGAGATATTCTTTCTCTCTTCTTCCTTGGGCAGAAGCACAATAAATCCGCATGGCAGAATTAAATTCTGATCTGTCCGATTTCCTCCATCTCTTCCTCCTCTAATAATGGTTATTTATTGAGTTCTTATTATGTGCCCAGCAGTTAGCTAAACACTTTAGAGATAAGGCAGAAGTGAATTTGTATCTTTCCCCTCCCGGCACCCCTTTCTTTATTTCCTGGCAGGGAGGGAGTCTGAAGGAAGAAGAAAAGAGACAGTTTTATTAACAACACAAAGCTCAGTGACTTACCTTAGGAAGTTTTCTTTGTTTTTTTTTTAGATGGATCTCTGGGAGACCAGAGCCCACAGACCCCCTCCCACAATGAAGTGCACTGAAACCCACCCTCTTCCCTCTGAGTCACTGTGAAGGGTGCCCCCTGGGGTTGTGCAGTGTAACCTTTTCTCAGGTTCCCTGACAAGAGTCTGTAAGACTGTCCAAGTTAGAACAGACCTCAGCGGACAAGCTGAGGGATCTGTACCTTCCTGGGACCCCTGAGCCCATCTCTGATCAGCATTTATGGTGGTTTATCCTCCCGGAAAAGAGATCCTCACTTTGTGTGGAAGAGGCCTCTTGTCACTCCATGCTGCTGCTAAGTCACTTCAGTCGTGTCCGACTCTGTGTGACCCCATAGACGGCAGCGCACCAGGCTCCCCCGTCCCTGGGATTCTCCAGGCAAGAATACTGGAGTGGGTTGCCATTTCCTTCTCCAATGCATGAAAGGGAAAAGTGAAAGAGAAGTCGTTCAGTCTGTCTGACTGTTAGCGACCCCATGGACTGCAGCCCACCAGGCTACTCCATCCATTGGATCTTCCAGGCAAGAGCACTGGGGTGGGGTGCCATTGCCTTCCCCGTGTCACTCCATAGGTAGCCCTTTATCTATGGGGTCTTCCAGGCTTCACAGGCAGATTGACTCCTGAGAACACTTTATAACTCAAGTTGCCTTGAATTGACTTGGCCCAACCTCAGGTCCTTCATGTCTGAACCCAGATGGTCAGAGGTTCAACCTCCTGGAACCGTGGGTGTTGGTTCTCTTTGGGAGACATGTAACCCAGAGCCCTTCTGCGTTGGTTACAGTCACCACACAAACATGGGGGCAATAACTGAAGACTGGGGTCTGGGCTTGTTGCTGTAGAACAAGACTTTCCTGCCACTCAGGGAGGAAACGAGTTCTGATGGGCTGTTTCCAGCTGGCCGCCCCCCGTCTATGGCTGGTCTCCAAGATCAATTCGTCACTTTCCAATGAACAGTTATTGAATGCCCTTTGACTGCCTGGCACTTAGAGTCAACCCAAGCGTTTAGAGGAGCTGATCAGGACTGTCCTGCCTAATGAATTGGTCCCAAGGGAGGCCTTGTCCTTTCCCCAGGGTCACCGAAAAACTTCAAGCCTCAAGTTATCAGGAACATTATGTTCTGTGAAAAAGAATCCACAGGTTTGTTTTCTTCTCTGTTCAGAATTTCTGGGTAGTCAGCCTCCTGGGCTGTCCCTCAGACTTTGTAAATCTTCCTGGAAGCTGGGTTCATCTTCAGCCCTCCTTCCCTCTCTCCCTTCCTTCCTTTCATCAATCCAGCCCTATGCTTCCACTTAATCACCCACTCTTGTGTCCTCCATCTATGAACCCATAGACCTTCCATCTGGACACCCATTCAATAGACCATCCAACCTCCACTCAGGGGCTCACCTAATCTCAGGGTCAATCAGCCGTAAACTCAGCATCCATCCCTGAGCCACCCTTCCATCTTCTCACCAAGGCCATACAGCTATGACGCTATGAGAGCCAGGATTTGAATCAACTCAGCCTGATTTTTCTCTAGATGACATGCCTCCAGGCCAGAACAGCTGCTCAGCTGGATGTAGAAAAAGAGCCGGGTGTCCTCCGGGGTAAAGACAGGCTGCTATAAAGGTTCAGAGAAAGGGGAGGTGTGAAGAAGGTCTAGAGGAAGCAGCATTTGAGCATTGTTCCTAGATCAAACCAATCAACCCTAAAGGAAATCAACCCTGAATATTCATTGGAAGGACTGATGCTGAAGCTGAAGCTCCAATACTTTGGCTACCTGAAGCAAAGAGTTGATTCATTAGAAAAGACCCTGATGCTTGGATGAATTGAGGGCAGGAGGAGANCATTGTTCCTAGATCAAACCAATCAACCCTAAAGGAAATCAACCCTGAATATTCATTGGAAGGACTGATGCTGAAGCTGAAGCTCCAATACTTTGGCTACCTGAAGCAAAGAGTTGATTCATTAGAAAAGACCCTGATGCTTGGATGAATTGAGGGCAGGAGGAGAAGGGGACAAGAGAGGATGAGTTGGCTGGATGGCATCATCGACTCAATGCACATGAGTTTGAAAAAACTTTAGGAGGTAGTGAAGGAGAGGGAAGCCTGTTGTGCTGCAGTTCATGGGGTCGCAAAGAGTAGGATATGACTGAGCGACTGAAGCTTTTCTTAGACTCTTGTCAGATTTGAAAAACCAAGATCTAAAGGGCAAAGGAGAGGAAATCCAGGTGGAACAAGGGGTGTCAGCGAGTGTCAGGGTGGGTCAAGGGTGGAATATGTTTGCCGATGGGTGGAGGGTGAAGAGAAGGTAGACACTGTGTGGATGGTGAAAGGTGGAATGGATGGAGTGTGGCCTGGGCGGAGTGAAGGGTATGGATGGTGGAAGGAGGGAAGGGCAGAGTGGGTCCCAGGCTGGTGCAGACTACAGACAGCCAGGCCGTGGAGTTGGCTGGGGTTCATGTGTTGGCACAGGGAAGCAGGAAGCCTGCTGGTGATGGGGAACATCCAGTGAGAGGAACCCGGACCAAGAGTAGATTCTGAAATTGTGCACTATCCCCTCTGGTGGGGGGGTACCGGCGGCACTAGTCTTCTCATCCTGGGAAGATGGGCCCAGGTTGTCAGGGAGTACAGCCCGACATGCCTAAAGAGGGACCGGGGACGAGGATCTCTCCACTCAGCCCTCACAGCAGAACTCAACAGGAGTTGAAGCAACTTGAGCCAGAAAACAAGTTGCTGTTGGGAGCTCGGCTGCCTGCAGTTCAGAAAACGACATCTCTGTGGTCATTTCATAATGGCCTGGTTTTCCACCAAGAACAAAGTGGCATAGGAAACTGAACAACTTGCCAGGGTCTTGCCTCTGGCAGGGGAGAAATCTATCTTTTATGGTTTCTGACATAAGTGCTAGCCTGCTGTTATGCTAAAAATCTCAGCATCTGAAAAGTTTCAAGCTAATTTCGAGGGGGGGAAATTAGATGCCAAGCGGCTTTTAAAACCCAGAGGATCTTGGGTTTAAAAACTTGGTTGCCAAGGAAACCCTTTCTCTGATACTTTCTTGGCACTGCGTTATAAATTAATCCCCCTAACTGAAGGGTAATTAAGGTGACTGGTGGCACAGCTCCAGACAGAGGAGATGGCAAGGGGGGCCCCAACATTTCAGGGGACCCCCACCTTGGCCCTGGGGAAGCTGGACCTATTAGCGCCCTGGGGGCTTGAAGGCACTTTTAGAGGAGAACGCAGGCCAGAGAACAGCTGCACACTGCATTCTGTGAAAGGCACACAAGTGATCACTGAAAGGAACCATTAAATGTCACGCTGCTACCCCGTTGGCTTGGAATAGGTGAAAAGCTTTGTGAGCCAGTTAATGAGCAGATTGTGCAGGCTGTGGTGTTCCAGCCCCTGCGGCCTTGTTCATGGCTGTGGTGCCAGGCATTAGCTGAAGCAATTGTTATCTCCACCTTCCAGGGGGAGGCAGTTCAGGTGTTTGCTTGTGGTCCCAGTCATTCAGCAAGTTATCTGCCCATTCATCTTTCTCTCCATCTGTTCATTCATCTAATTGTCCATTGGAATGTCCATCTACGCTTCCTCTATCCACCCACCAAACCAGATATCCACCCATGCATGTATTCATCTACCCATCCATCTATCTGTCTACCTGTCCATCCACTCTCTGCCCCCACAACTGAGAGTTGGATGGAAGAACGCATGGATGGATGGATGCAGGGATGGGTAGCGAATGAGTGCATATCCACCCTCCCATCCATCTACCTCCACTTACTTATCTAGAGGCCTACTTGGTTATAAATTCATCCATCCATCCTCTGCCCATCCATCCATTCATCCTCTCATCCACCCACCCATCTAGTTTGTAAACATTTACTGAGCATTCATGGTCCAACACAGTAGCATCTATAGAGTGCTTACAGCATGCTGAGCACTTGCCAAGCACTGCCTCTTTGGTTCCTTTGCTCAGTGCTGAGGCTGGGGAGTTAATATTGTCCCCATTATATAGATGAGGCACTAGAGTGGCTAGCCAGGGTGGGGCTTGGATTTTAACTCTTCTCTCCACGCTGGGGGCAAATTCCCGGAGAGGAGGGTGGTGAGTTTGGCATCATCCATTCACCAGCATTTCAGCCCCAAGTACAAGATGTGAAGGAGGAGGGGGCCAGAGAGGGTTAAGCATCAGGAGAAAAACCGGAGCCGAAGCTCCAGGGCCCGGAGGCTCTCAGGGGCCCGAGTCCGGCTGCCCTGGCTCTGATCTCCTGCCCCAGTGGGTGTGCACGCACACATACACACACATACACACACTCGCCCCCCCGTATCTGGCCTTTCCCACAAGGTAAACACTGCCAGCGTGGTCAGGGAGCTGGTGCCAAGGTGAAAAGTCCGCGGGTCAGAAACCTTAGAGGCTGAGGCCAAGCCCCCCGGGAAGTGTTCCCAGAAGCAGAGACCTTTCTCCCCATGAGCTCTGCCCTATTTCAGAGGATGCCCAGTAGAGAAACTGGTGCCCTTGGCTCTGGCCTCTGCCTCTCCCTCCCCTCCTTCCACGATACCCCATCCTCGGAACCAGTTTGGTGGTTGGTTGACTCCTCAGCCTCCTGACTCCTGACACGTGGGGAAGAGGATCCTGGTCCACAGCAGAGGAGGCGGGAGGGGTGGACATGCTGGTGCATGTCCCCCGCATCCCAGGGCTGCTGGGGGCTCCCGCTGCCTCTTGGTTGACCTGTCAACACCCTGACGTGGGGCTGGCCTGAAGCGGCCCAGAAAGCCCGCGCCTCCGAGAGGCCTTGGCAGGGCACTGGCAGGGCTGGAGGTCCTCAGCTGGGTGACAGGAGAGGCAGCCTCATTGCAGAGACTGCTGGGAGCCAGCGCTTGGGGAGGGGAGCTGCCTTCAGCCTGTCCTTGGGCACGGGTATTACGAGTTTTTGTGATCCAGAGGGACGCATGTGTATTTGTTGAGTGACCCACAGAGGAATAGGGCCCCCACCTTGGCACCCAGCACAGCCTAGTGTCAGGAAAACAGTGAGCAGACATTCCCGAGGGCTCGTGGGGGCGGTGGGGGCACTGACAACAGGCTGCCTCTCCGAGCCCCCCACGAGCTCTCTGAGGAAACTGTAACCCCAGTGTCTGGCTTTCAAGGCTGGGATGGGGGTCAGGCAGTGCCAGAGCACTCGCCAAGGTCGCTGGATGCTGAGGGGCAGAGAAGCTTTGAACCCTGGTATGTCTGGGTTCAGAGGGGCTCACCTACCACTCTGCCTCCCAGCCACCTGCGGACCAGGGTGGAGCCAGGCAGGGGCTGATCCCGATGCTTTTGTACATGTCGCCAACATCTTGCTTGTTGGTGAAGGTTTGCTCAGCCCTGGGACCACTTGCTGAATGTTGTCCCCATGGCAGGTGCTGGGGGTCCTGGGTGAGCCAGACTGGCTAAGGCATGGGTAGCAGCTTCAGGACCAGGGGTTCCTGCCCAGGAGTCAGCTCTGCAACCCTTGGGACTGCTTCCTGAAGCCCAGAGCTAAGTCTGTGAGATTTGTTCCTTCCTGGACAAACATCATCACATTTACTTCCTATGGACAGGAGCCAGGGGGCCCACCTGGAGACCCCTGAAGTCCTGGAGGGAGATGCTCCCTTGGTTCCCACTCTGTTGATAAGAACACCTAGGGGAGCTTGCTGCGAGGACCACACCTCTCTCGTTCAGTGAGCATCTCCAAGTCGAATCATAGCAAGCATCCTGCATTTGCCTGGGCTTGCCCACCCAACTGCCTCAGCCCCTCGCCCAGGTGAGCAGACAGAGGTGATGCTGAGCACCCCCTGCGTCTCTGCAGGCAGGGAAACTGGGGTTGGGAGTTGGGAAGGGGCTGCTCTGAGGGCCCCGGAGTTTCTCTTCCTGACTGCAGACAGGCTGAGGGAGTCATCCGAGGTCGCCTGAGCTGCGAGGCGAGGCGGCAGCAGTGTTTTGACTTCTGGTCAGGTCCTTCTCCATCACGACGCGCCGCGTGGGGGAGGGAGGTGTGGGGGCCGCCAGGGGCCTCTTTAATTCATGAGTTACTGGCAGCAGCACAGTCTCGGGGGAAGATTGATGACCGGCTGCAGGTACTGGTGGGCGGATTCATAAAGCTGTCGGCAGCGGGCCGTAAATCAGATGAATATTCAAGACTCCGCCTGGGGAGCAGTTCTCAGGCTCCGGCGATAACACGATGGATGTGGCGCAGGCAGGCAGGCACGGTGGCCTCAGGAGCCCTCGGCCCTGGGGTGAGGCACTTTCCACCTGCTCAGAACTTCCGCCTTCTGTCTGGGAAACTTGGGCAGCTTGAAGGAGAGAGAGGAGGGGCAGGTGTGGATCCCCAACCCACCTGCAGACCCCGTTTCACGGATACTGTTTACTCAAGCATATTTCACCTGCAGCAAAACTCAGAGGTGTTAAGTCGGAAGTGGGAGAAGTTTGGACCCCTGTGTGTACCCACCACCCAGATCAAGATCCAGAACATTCCATCTTCACCCCTGAAAGTCCCCTAGTGCTCTTCTCTATTAACCCCCACCTCCCCAAGCCCCAGGGAACCACTGATCCTTCTGTCACTAGAAACAAGGTTCTCCTTATCCATGGCAGGCAAAGTCCCGGGTCGACCTGGGTTCACCCTCCATGTGCAGTTTTGTTTTCTGCCTGTTTTGCCCTGAGTCCTCACCAGACTGCACTTCCAGAAGCTCACCCTGGTGCTCGGTCCCAGGGGAGGCAACCTCACTGCAGAGACTGCTGGGAGCTGGCCGTGTGGTTCTCCACTGGAAGCGATGAGCACAGTTGACTGAGCCATCCCCCTCTCCATGGCTGCCTTGTCTGTTTCCAGTGCTGCCTGTTCAGGATAAGGCTGCTGTGAATGCCTGTCCTGGTCTTGCCTTCCGGGCATTTACTCTTGGGTAAGGCACATACTGCTGCTGCTAAGTCACTTCAGTCGTGTCCGACTCTGTGTGACCCCATAGACGGCAGCCCACCAGGCTCCCCCATCCCTGGGATTCTCCAGGCAAGAACACTGGAGTGGGTTGCCATTTCCTTCTCCAATGCATGAAAGAGAAAAGTGAAAGTGAAGTCGCTCAGTCTGTCCGACTGTTAGCGACCCCATGGNTGCTGCTGCTGCTAAGTCACTTCAGTCGTGTCCGACTCTGTGTGACCCCATAGACGGCAGCCCACCAGGCTCCCCCATCCCTGGGATTCTCCAGGCAAGAACACTGGAGTGGGTTGCCATTTCCTTCTCCAATGCATGAAAGAGAAAAGTGAAAGTGAAGTCGCTCAGTCTGTCCGACTGTTAGCGACCCCATGGACTGCAGCCCACCGGGCTCCTCCGTCCATTGGATTTTCCAGGCAAGAGTACTGGGGTGGGGTGCCATTGCCTTCCCCAAAGGCACATACAGAGTTAACCTTTTAAGGAACTGTCAGGCACACTTCCAAGTGGACAGGCTGGCACCCTGGCCAGCACCCAGTGTGGTCTGCTATGTCTGCCTCCTCCCCTAGCGGATGTGTGATGGCGGCACCTGCCGTAGGGCTGCCCTCCATTTAATCCACAAGTCTCCGCTGGTCTGCAGGAGGGCTGGCTCTCTGGGCTCCCTCTGCCCGCATCTCGGGCCACTGACCCACCTGTTAACCAGGCCTTTGCACTGGCTGCTCCTTCTGCCCCGAGAGTGAGGGGCCTCCCGTGGAGATATCTGTGATTGCTCCTCTCTCACCCCTGTGTCCTCTGTAGCTGCTCCATCCTGGGGTCCCACAGGCTCACTGGGGGCTAAGCACAGTCTGCAGAGAAGCCCCTGCCACCTTCCCATCTGTCGGCTCCATCTGTCAGTGGACGCATGTCCGGGGGGAGTCACCACTGTCTTCTGCAGCGAGGGGCTTGCTTGCAGGATTAGGTGTCAGGCGAGGTCACTGCCAGTGGTCCCATTGTGAACAAGCCCATCAGACAGACCAGGACACTGAAGTCTCCATCATGTCCACAACCCCCTCCATCTCTAGCCCCTGGAATCTGGCCTCCCTTGGGGAGGAGACCCTGAGCAGTCTGGGCTGGCTTTGGGCAGAGACCACACTTGATGAAATGCCTCCCTCTTGGGATTCACTTCCTCCCAGTAGGGCAAAAGCAACGTTCTCGCCTTTTCTCTCCAGAGAGCATTTCGCATCTCCCGATTCTCATGAGACAAACTTGTCTGCTAACTCCAGGCTCTGTTTCTTCGCTGCTGCCAGCCAGCATGGTAGGTGAATGTTCTGTGGATTAAGAACCTTTAGACGGTAGTACCTGCAAGACCTTCTCTACCTCTGGGTCACCCCTACCTGTCTAGTGTTCCCCTTGGCCATCCTGGTATAATGTCAGCCCCAGGACTCATCAGCATGCCAGGTCAGAGCCTTCAGAAACTCAGAGCAAACTTTGCCCCTGGGAACTGCACCCCTCTGTCTCCTTATTCCCTGCTGCAGGGGGAGGGGCTGTTGACAGAGGACACATTCCCCTGCCTCCTCTGCCCCAGGTAGCTCTCTTATCTCCCCATAGCTGAGAGAACTAAAACAACCCCAGTCCTTAAAGAAAGAAAACTGTCCCCAGGTTATCTCTTGGGGGTCCTGTAGCAGTTTTGATTCCTATTAATGAATATTGGTGCCAGACATCAGCCCCTCAAATCAACTCCCCAAAAGGCGGTCACTCCAGATGTCTCCCCACTGAGATAAGAGTCTTCTGTCTTAGACTCTAAAAGTCAGAGGAAGAGCGTTAGCAACACAATCACGTCTGCTGGCAGACACGTGTGTTATGGAAACCTCAGAGGCAGCTGACTGGCCCACTTCTGCGGCAGCGCGTCAAGTCCCCGAACACTTGAAAAACAACATAATGTATTCCTGTCTGTAGCTCTGAGCAAAGCTCGTTTCATGTCTTGTGTTTCCATTTCCTGAGGATTAATAAGTGTGGAAGGGGGACTCGGGCTTCGTGACGAATATTTATTTAGTCAATATACACATCAATTTAGCAAATTAGAGATTGTAAGCCATTTCTAAGCAATGCTGTAAAAATAATAGCTGTACTTTAAACTCGTAATGGATTCTGGTGTGTTGGGGGGAGGGTGGTGGTGGGGGGGAGGTAGTGGGGGAAGTGGCAAATATGTGCCTGGCACTTTATAAGCTCAAAGTTTAGTTCTCCTTAAACTACAGTGAATGTCTGAGTCATCACTGAAATGGTTGTTTGTTGAGAAAGCAGACACCTAAACCCCATTGTCTGGAGGACACAGAAGGGGTCTGGGGTGGGGATTCTGAAACCCACCCTGAAGACAGAGTGGACTTTGACTGAACTGTCCCTGCATTTAGACCCTGACTCTGCTTCTTCTGGCCACGTGACTGCAGAGAGCGGGGTTTCTCAGACTCAGCACTGCTGACTTTTGGGGTTCATGATTCTCTCTGTAACCACCAGGAATGGCTCCAGACATTGACACATGTCCCCTAGGGTACACCCCAACTCCAGTTGAGAATTACTGGTCTAGAACCAGATTCTTTGGTCTCTGTAAGCTTCATTTCTTTATGGAGGTCCAGTTCTGTGAGCAAGATTCCACGCCACAACCCAGTGAGCGAGTGGCTACTCTTCACTTCATAGAGGAGAAAAGATAGGCTCAGAGAGATATTGAGACTTGCCCAGGGGTGCACAGCAGGCATATGGCCCAGCGGAGGCATGCAAGCCATCTCCTGCTTCTTGGAATGGTCAGTAGCTCCATCCAAATGTCTCCTCTTCAGAAAGACCCACTCTGTGTTCCTTGGCTTGGGTAGGTTTCCACCCCATCACTCCCCACTGCTCCTTCTCATCACTGTTGTTCTCTTCATAGGGCTTCACTGCCACCAGCTCATGTGTGTGTTGACTTGATTCTTGTCTGTCCCGTTCTCTGGAGTGTGGGTCCCATCAGTCAGCAAGCAGGGCTTTCTTCATCTTGCTCCCTGCTGTTTTATCAGTGTCTGATAAATGTGCAATCACATGCTGGCCAATGAGTTATAAGCAGAAGTCTTATGTGTGGCATTATGGGAGGTGTCCATATTGGGAGAGAGCAAGCTTTTCTTCATCTCTTTCTTTTAACTGATGGCTGGAATGCAGACATGATGGCTGGAGCACAAGCCACCATCTTGGACTATGAGGTAGAAGCTCTGTGTTGAGGACAGAGGGGCAACAAGGCAGAAAGCACCGGGCTTTGTTGACTTCTGCAAGGTGCCTTACTTACCCCAGACATCCTTCCTCTGAGCTTCTCCTACAAGAGGGTAAATAATCTGTTGCTACCCTTTAAGCTGCTTTTACCTTGGTTTCTCTGCTCTGAATTCTAACTCATACTCAACTAGGCTTTTGGGAGTGCCCAGGACAGAGGAGGAAGCACATGTTTTTGGCCCTGTCCAGGTTGTCCTCAGATCTATGGGTCTCAGCCTTGCAGGAGGGGTCCCCCCTCACAGTCATGGTCAATGCCCCCAGGCCCCACAGAGAGAGGGGTATTAGTGATCCCAGGAGAAAAGCAACACACTGAGGGTCAGAGGGAGGACACAGGAGTGAGAAACGGGCTGAGATTCAAGCCTTACAATGCCAGCTCAGGAAGCCGGTTTCCTTAGATGACACTGCTGATTCTCTGCCTCTCAGGCAAGTACTTCTAGTCATTTATTCATCTAGTAAAGGCTTGCTCGAGTCTGAGGACAGAATGGTAAACACTGCAGTTTCTGGAATTCGGGGTGAGGTAGACAGTTGTCTCCAGTGGGAGACAGACTATGAACCAATAAACAAGGAAATGGATGTGGAGGTTCTGGAGTAGATGGGCTAGGCTGGGAGTGAAAGGGGAATGGGAATTGAGAGGGGTGTGTTGGTGGTGGTGGGCTTTACAGAAGTAGGGAGGCACTCCCTGCGCAGGGGATGGTGTTGAGATGCAGGGAGGAGGGGGAGAGAGGCCGTGGGAGCTGGAAATGATGCTCTGGGCAGAGGGTGCAGCCAGGGCAAGGGCTCTCAGGCTGGGCATGTAGGGGGAGCAGGAAGCTGGCCAGGGGGTGCTGGCACGGGGGCAGCAAGCCTGGAAGGCGATTCGATTAGGGCTCAGTTCAGGGGGGGTTACAAGGGGAGCTGGAACTCCATGAGCTCTTCCCCATGTTCTGTCTGCCGAGGCTGGTATTTTCAGGATGTCTTCATGTGCCTCCCGCTCTCTCCCAGTGGTAGCTGTGACTCTGAGTGCTGGGGGCTTTCTGAGGCCACTGGAGCTGCTCTTCCCACTGTGGGGCCGGCTGATTACACTGCCCCGCATCCCGCTGGGGGCAGCCATCAACCCACAGCTCCTCCTGTTGTTGGGTAAATCCCGTCTCCCTCACCTCCTGTTGGGAGTAAACTCCATCTCACAGTTACCAACAGTGTGTCCTGCACGGGGTCCTGGAGCCCCATCCCCCACCATAGGGCCAGGTCCAAGTTGCCCCTGAGGATGACCTACCCCGTTCAAGCCCCAAGCCCCTGCACTGCCTGCCTCCTGCTTCTGGTCTCCCTTCCCTACTCTTCCCCTGGGGCTTCCAGAGTCACTCCCATCCTTGCCTCTAGTCTGCTCTCAGGAGAACCTGACCCAGACAAAGTGCTAGCTCCTTCAATCCTCACTAAACCCTGGGAAGGAGATGCTATTATTGCTCCCATTTTGCAGAGAAGGAAACCCAGCCGAAGCACAGAGATGTTAAGTCATTTGATTAAGGACACACAGAAAGTGGCAGAGCCAGGGCTTGAATCCAGACAGTCTGGTTCCCGAGTCTGGGCGCTAACCCCTGCCAGTGGGGTATTGGACGTGTGGTTCTGGTTTTGGTTTGAGGTCAGCACAGGGCCCCATGCAGCAGCAGCAGCAGCACCTGGGGACTTGTTACCAAGGCGTTCTTGGGAGCCCCACTCCTGACATGCTGAATCAGAGACTAGGGGTGGGGCCCAGGACCACGCCTCTAATTCAGACTCTGGCCCACACTCAAGTTTGAGAACCACTCCCAGGTGGCTCTAGTGGCAAAGAACCCACCAGCCAATGCCAACCCAAAGGACTCTGGGTCAACAGAGCAGGGCTTCCCTGGTGGCTCAGAAGGTAAAGAATCTGTCTGCAACGCAGGAGACCCAGGTTTGATCCTTGGGTCAGGAAGATGGCTGAAGACTGGAATACTGGGCAACCTACTCCAGTATTCTTACCTGGAGAATTCCATGGACAGAGGAGCCTGGTGGGCTTTAGCCCCCACGGTCATAAAGAGTCAGACACGACTGAAGCGACTTAGCACTCACAGTGCAGATTGTAACGTTCAGTTCAGTTCAGTCGAGTCGCTCAGTCGTGTCCGACTCTTTGCGACCCCATGAGTCGCAGCACGCCAGGCCTCCCCGTCCATCACAGACTCCCGGAGTTCACTCAGACTCACGTCCATCAAGTCCGTGATGCCATCCAGCCATCTCATCCTCGGTCGTCCCCTTCTCCTCCTGCTCCCAATCCCTCCCAACATCAGAGTCTTTTCCAGTGAGTCAACTCTTCGCATGAGGTGGCCAAAGTACTGGAGTTTCAGCTTTAGCATCGTTCCTTCCAAAGAAATCCCAGGGCTGATCTCCAGTGTAGACAGTTTTAAAATGTTCCATCTGGCTGTCATGTGGGAGCTGGGTGCTGCTGCTGCTGCTAAGTCACTTCAGTCGTGTCCGACTCTGTGTGACCCCATAGACGGCAGCCCACCAGGCTCCCCCATCCCTGGGAGCTGGGTGAGGGGGACAGAAAGGGTCTCCACCCTATGGAGGAGGGGCTTCAGCAGAGAGAGGAGGGTCAGGTTCAGGCTACATCTAGGACTGCGCCACCAGCCTGGAGATGGACAGGCTGATGGTGGGACACCAAGAAGGACCAGGATGCTCCCTAGATTTTAGGCTTCAGCCAGGCTGTGGTGTAAGTTCTAGAGTGGAGAACACTGCAGGTGAGGCTGGCTGTACCCCTGCTCAAGAAAAAAACTCAACAGCTATGTCCCACAGTTGCATTCCAAGCTTTAAAGTGATGGTTGTCCACCCAAACGTGGAGCCCTCCAAGGATAACCACATCCTGGCAGGACGAGGTACGAAGGGGGCTTTGTCTGGGACACCAGTGGGCTCACCCTGGGTGTCCACATCAGAGAACAGAGTTATCCTGATGCCAGAGCCAACTTAAAAACCAGATGATAACTTTTAATAAGCGCTGAAAAATAATCCCATTATCTACATGCTCTGATGCCGCCCAAGGATGTTCACGCAGAATGGAGAGGAGGGGAGAAATGAGCGTATCTGGGACTTGCAGAAATCTGGAATTAAGTGGAGAGCAGTGACAACAGGCAGATGCGCAGGAAGGAGTAATGTGGGAAGGACCACATCTGGGGACCGACTGGCCTGGTGGTGCCCTGAGCTCAGAAGATGCCTGGGGATGAGCTGTGGAGTAGCACATCCGGCTGGGAAGGGAAGTTGAGGTTCACTGAACATAGGAGCTCAGATATGCCAGATAGAGGATGAAAACAGATGCTCATTTCTGGACAAGGCTTTGATTGTGTGTAACCTGATCCAGTACATATTAACTGAGCACCCACCAACTTAACACACGTGTAGATACAGTGGGAGGACAGACAGACACAGCCCTGTCCCCATAAAGCACAAGGTCCAGGGGGGCGGCCTAGCTAGGGGTCAACATATGGAGTCATCCTTGAGAAATTACTCCCTGGGAGCAGGTTGAGGGCACCCCAGGGGCCTTCAGTGTCCGCTGGGACAGCTGAGAGGTATCTCAAGCAAAGAGGTCTGAATGTTATACCCTTTGGATTCTTCCAGAAGAAGGAGAGACACATTTTTGCTGCCATAAGGGACCTATCTGTCTCCCTGCCTCTTTCTCCATCCAGAAAGGAGGTTTCTCAATTTGGGATTGACTCTTGAAGAGACAGAGGACAGCGGGGCCACAGAACTCCTCCTCCTTGGGTGTCCCTGTGCCTGTTTCCTATGTTAAGACTGAGAAGGTGATGGATAGGATTTAACCTTCTGTTTTCGTTGGAGCTCTACTGCTTCAGCTCCAAAGTGCAAGTGAAAGTGTTAGCCACTCAGTCATGTCTGACTCTTTATGACCCCATAGCCCATACATAGGATTGTTTACATGGGACTGTAGCCCAACAGGCTCCTCTGTCCACAGAATTATCCAGGGAAGAATATTGGAAAGGGTTGCCGTTCCCTTCTCCAGGGGATTTTTCCGACCCAGGGATTGAACTTGTGTGTTCTGCACTGCAGGCAGATTCTTTACCTTCTGAGCCACCAGGGAAGCCCTGCTCTGTTAAACCAGTCCTTTGGAGTCATGGCTGCACCTCTTTAGAAGCAGCTGTCAGGGGGTGCTTTTATCATCCAAACACATCCTTGGAAGAGAGTCTCATCTTCAAACCAGTCTGTCCTGAGATTTTTTGCAGTCACAAACACACTCTTCCTGAGAGGAGCCCTAATGAATATGATTTCTCCAATTTGTCACATTCCCACCAAAATTCTAGCACCTGGGGAGTTGGGGCTCAGAGATGTGTTTCAACTCACTCCTTAATTGGGTTTTAACTTAAACCTGAATCCTTTGGCATTTTCTCACCTGGGGTCTCTTCGCGATGCTATGCAATTGGTCATATGTATCAATACAAAGGGCTTCCTAGGTGGCTCAGTGGTAAAGAGCCCACCTGTCAATGCAGGAGATATAAGAGACACGGGTTCGATTCCTGGGTTGGGAAGATCCCCTGGAGGAGGGCATGGCAACCCACTCCAGTATTCTTGCTTGGAGAATCCCCATGGACAGAGGAGCCTGGTGGGCCACAGTCCATAGTGTTGCAGAGTTGGACACGATGGAAGCTACTTAAAACACAGCACACCAATGNAGGAGGGCATGGCAACCCACTCCAGTATTCTTGCTTGGAGAATCCCCATGGACAGAGGAGCCTGGTGGGCCACAGTCCATAGTGTTGCAGAGTTGGACACGATGGAAGCTACTTAAAACACAGCACACCAATGCAAAGTCACAGACTCATGCAATTCAGGCCAGGAAGGGACATTTAAGGAACAACCAGCACATCCAGGGTGCTGTTGATGCTATGGTAGACACTTGACCTGGACTAACTCATTTACCCACTCACTCCCACTGTCAAACTGCCACCTGAGGGAACCATCAGTTCACCTTCTTACCCAGGGTAAGCCACTGCGGGACCATAGACAATGGAGTGACATTCCTTGCTTGGTTTCATCCCAAGATGGGAAGCTCCCTCCCTCTTTCCCAAGTAGCTGCAGAATGGCTATATCCAATGGGGTCAACAGCCAGAAGCTTCTCTGCGTCCTCAAGGGCTTTGTGTCTCTGTCCCAGAAAACACTCCTGGTAATAAAAACAGCCATTAATGAGCCCTGCAGTCCCTCCTTAGATCCTGCTGCCCTGGTGTGGGGGGCCCCTCCCTTGTTTACCTAACACAATGCCTGAAACAGACCTGGTCTTCCAAGGAGGCTTCTAGGGTTTAGCCTGCAGCATCCCTGCGTGGTTTCACATCAGTGAGGGAGTAGGAAGAGGCAAGAGGGGAAGAAAGGCATCTACGACAGTGAGCTTGGACCCTCAGGCTGACTCTGCGGACACTGGTATGTCCTGGGGTGGGGAGAGGAGATCAGTAAAACCTACGGTCCCACCTTAGGAATAGTTGGGCCTCCCTCTCCACACCTGCACAGACCAGGCTGTGGTGAGAATTAAATGAGAGTCCCTTGGGCTGCAAGGAGATCAAACCAGTCAATCCTAAAGGAAATCAACCTTGAATATTCATTGGAAGGACTGATGCTGAAGCTCCAACACTTTGACCAGCTGATGCTAAGAGCCAGCTCATTGGAAAAGACCATGATGCTGGGAAAGATTGAGGGCAGAAGAAGGGGGCGGCAGAGAAAGAGATGGTTGGATGGGGTCACCGACTCAATTGACATGAACTAGGGCAAACTGGGAGACAGTGAGAGACAGGGAGGCCTGGCATGCTACAGTCCATGGGATGGAAAGGAGTCGGACATGACTGAGTGGCTGAACAGCTTAGAACAGGGCCTGGTAACCTCTAAGCACTTGAGGAGTGCAGACTGTTACTATTTCTCTCTAACAGAAGAGGAAACCAAGGCCAGAAAGCACAAGTGGCTTATGATCAATATTCCTGAACCCTGGGCTGAACCCTGGATATTAACCCTGGACACTAACCTAGACCTTCCAAGGAATCAAGTCAAGCACATGAATAGTGAAAATGAAGATGCTTCTGGGGACTGGCCCCAGAGTCACTTTCGGATCAACTCACATAAGAGGAGCTGTCATTGTCCTCATGATACTATGGCAAGGGGGACATTATGGCATGGGGACATTGTGGCATGGGGGACACTACAGCGTGGGGGACACTATGGCATGGGGGACACTATGGCAGGGGGACACTATGGCGTGGGGACACTATGGCATGGGGGACACTATGGCAGGGG
>SJYX01000635.1:376801-396993 GCA_006410675.1 Oreotragus oreotragus | reverse complement strand
GGGGACACTATGGCAGGGGGACACTATGGCAGGGGGACACTATGGCAGGGGGACACTATGGCAGGGGGACACTATTTTGTGGGGGACACTATGGCAGGGGACACTATGGCAGGGGGACACTATGGCAGGGGGACACTATGGCAGGGGGACACTATTTTGTGGGGGACACTATGGCAGGGGATACTATGGCAACGGAGACGAGACCTGCTTGAGGCCACATAGGGAGACAGGATTTGAACTCAGGTCCCAGGAGGTGCTAGTGATAAAGATCCTGCCTGCCAATGCAGGAGACATAAGAGACATGACTTCAGTCCCTGGGTTGGGAAGATCCCCTGGAGGAGGGCACGGCAAGCCACTCCAGTATTCTTACCTAGAGAATCCCATGGACAGGGGAGCCTGGCGGGTATAGTCCATAGGGCCTCAAACAGTCAGACAGGACTGAAGCAGCTTAGCACAAGCATGCACTCCCAAATAGCAGAGCCCCTGTAACTGACAACCACAGAGTGCTATCCTTACTACTTCCTCCTCATGGACAGAAAAAACAGGCTTCACTCTGAGCCAGCATCCTTTACACTGACACCCAGGGTATGCCTGGAGGTGGCTGTAGTGCAGACAGCATCTGCAGGAGGGCAGAGCTTCTGGTGATGGCCGGGGGAGTCATGGACAGATGTGTGGACAGCATTCCTGCAGGGCTGTTCCCCAGCTCTGTGATCTGTGACCAGTGCAGCTCTCTCCACTCTGAGTGCAGCTCCCTGAGATGGACTGTTGCCCATTTTTCAGAGAACATCATGGCACAGCTGGGGTTGGACCCAGCCGGGAAAGGCTCCCAGTTACTTTGGCTCCTCCCTACCACCTTACTCTACCCCTGGGGCTGTAGGGAGGAGGAATTGGGGCAGATCCCAGCTGGGCACACAGCAGGCCTGGCCCAACCCGACCCTAAGGGGCTGCACTCTGAATCAGGACTGTGCCTCCAGGGGAGAGCTCGGAGGTGGGCTTCCCAGTGCAGAGGGCTGAGGTGGGGGAGCCAGGGCCCCAGTCTGCAAATGAGCTCCCCCCTCCTCAGGAATGGCTCCAGGTTCAAATCCACACAAGCAGCACAGTCAGGACGCAGGAGCTGAGGACGCAGTCTCCCGCCCCACTGCCCCCTGATGCCACCAGTTCTGGGGAATTCTGCTTTCCTGGCAGGTGGGGGGAGGTCCCCCTCCCCGGTATCCCCTGCGCTGCCCCCTGCCCTGCTAGGACAGGGTTTTGCATGCCTGATTTTGCTTTACCAAAGTCCTGGGCAGTGCGGGGCAGACCTGCTGGGGTGGGGGCGGGCGGCCACAGCTAATCCAAACCACGCTCTCCAAGAGCTCGGACGTTTCCAGCCAGAGATCCAGCCCCAGCCAGCTCCATTAATCATTCCCTGTCCATTGGAGTTGTGCCTGGAAGAACTTTCCAGGCTCCAGCTAGCCCAGGCCCCAGCATCATCCCTGGCTGTGACTAGTCCCGTGGGGTGTTTTGTGACCTGCCCGAGGAAGGGGGAACTTTGGGGTCTGCGGGGAAGGCCTGAGTTCTTGTGGCTGGGGTCACACTGCCTCACACTCCTTCCAGAGCCAACAGGCGGTGGGATGAGATTAGATGAGAAACAGGGGCTGGGGCACAGGAGCTGGGCAGCCCCAGAGACCCCCCCACTTCCTGCCACAGCCCATATCGAGGGCCAGGGTCTCATTGGAGCCCTGGGGACCACTGTCTACTCACCAAACGCCTGCAGAGCACCCAGTGGTCTGAGACGCCAGGTGCATACATGAATGTGAAAATGAAATCTTGGTAAAAGGATGTTGAAACTAACAAGGAAATGCTCACATTTATTGAGCTTTTACTACATATCAGGCTTATTTCCGGGCTCTCAACAACTGCCCAGCTCAGGCTGGCCCCCTGGGTGGCGAGATCACCGTCAGCTCCACTCCAGGGCAGCCTGAAGCTCAGAGGGGTCAGCCCCTGCCTGGAAAAGGCAGAGCAGGTAAGCTCTGAGCCTCTTGTCACCGGGGCAGGGCTGAGACCCACTACCATCAGCTGGAGTGAAGAGCTGGGAGGGGGCGGGGGGCAGGGGGGGTGGCGCTTCGCTGGGAGGGGACCTGAGCAGCAGATGGAACATGTCCCCACGAGCGCCTGGCAGGAACTGGATCCACCCACTCTGCTCTGTCCTGGGGACACCCACAGCCTCTGGTCATCCCAGGCCCACTCGGTGCAACACAGCTGCCTCCAGTGGAGGCCAAGTGCCAGTCCCAGGGCCACATGAAGCGCCAAGACACCACCTCTGCGGGGAGAGCAACAGGAGCCTCCTGCCTGCAAAGAGACGTCTGAGCTGAGCCACATGAAGAAGTGGGAAGGGCGTCCCATGTGAGGGAATAGCCTTGTGCAAAGGCTTGGAGGCCAGGGTGAGGCTGAGGCCTGTGGGGAAGAGAAGGGGTAGTTGGGGTGGCGGGCTGAGCTGGGGGGTAAGCACTGGGGAGGAGAGGCAGAGGGTTTGGAGGGCTGGTCCTGGCTGGCCTGAGGGCCAAGTTCGAGGGGGCAATGGGGAGCCACTGAGGGCTGCGGGGGAGAAGCCGCAGAACCGGACTGGCATCTTCCGAGTCTCTTGGATGCTGGTGGAGAAGGGGAAGAGAGGTGAGAGAGGGCGGTCAGTGCGGAGGCTCCTGCAGTGTCTGTAGAAAGATGGTGGCGTCCAGGCTGATGGCTTTGGAAGCAGGGGGATCTGGTCGGTTTGAGGGCTCGACTGGGTGAATGTTGTCTCTCTCCCTGGGGAGACTGCTCAAGAGAGATCTGTAGGGGCCCAGGAAGAACGTGATGAGCAGGGGTTGGGGACGCCTGGAGCCGCCTGGCCAGGCCCGCCCCTACTCCCAGGGCAATGGGAGGGCAGTGACCCAGAGTGCCAGGCCTCATCCTCCAGGGACTTCTGTCTCACAGGAGGAGCCGGAACCACCTCAGAGCAGCGGAAGGGGCAGGGAAGACTGGCTCAGCCCACCCCCATCCCTCACAGAGGAAGGGCAGGCTGGAGGAGGGGGTGGAGGGTCAGCCTGGAGAAGGAAGACAGGGTCAGAGGAGCAGGGGCAAGAGGGAGGGCAGCTTGGCGCCAAGGGCAGAGAGGAGGTTTGGTCTGGGCTTTGAAAGCCAGGAAAGGAGAAGCTGGGTCTGGGGTGGGAGGGAAGCCCCCACCTCTGGTGGAGAGCCTCTGAACCATTTCCGTCACGTCTGGCCCCAGCAGTTCCCTTAGGCGTCCCCTGTCCAAAGCCGGAATCAGCCGGGACCATCAGTGCTTAACCCAACGGGGACATCAGCCACGGTGTCAGCACTTGGACCAGGCCCGGGGTCTCTGTAAACACCCCAGCCCAGAGCGAAGTCCCAGCCCAAAGTCCTGGCCCGCCAGTGGGGTTCAAGTCCACCTGCTCGACTCTGTGGGGTGCTTAGCAGCCAGGGCCCAAAGAGCGGTGGGTGCAGAGACTGGGGGGCTCCCGGGGCACCTGGCCTCCCTGTGGTGTGACCCTGGTCCTGTGGGGAATCTAAGGTGCAGTCTTGCTGGGACAGACTCCCCTTATAGGGTGAGGGGACACGATCGTCTGGGACTGCACACAGGGACAGGGTCCCCAGATGATGGCACAGTTGCTGTCCTCAGATCTCACTGTCCAGTGGAGGGGACAGGCGCTGAGCTAAGTCCCTCCCTGCCATCCAGGCAGGAGGTGGAGGATGAGGGTCCCTGTCATGACCTTGAGGGTCACCAGCACGCCCGCCCCTCTGCCTTGTGTGTCACGCGGGGACTGGAAGAGTGGCCCACTCTGTGGCCTGCTTCTTCTTCAGTAAACAGCTCCCGCTTGTCTGTGTCAGGCTGGCTCAAGCGTGTCAGGGGTCTGGGCTCCCTGAGCCACCACAGCAGCCTGTGAGCTCGGCGCAGGCGGGAAGCCGGGCAGAGGGAGGGTGTGCGTTTGCCTGGCTGCACAGCCTGGGGGAGGGTTTGAACTGCCGAGGTGGCTCTGGGTCAAAGCGCCTGTCCTTGGGACAAGGTGGGCAAGGAGGCCTCTATTTCCCCTGCTTGCCCTGGGCCCTGCAGAGGGCAAAGGGCAGAGGGCAGAGGGCAAGAGCTGCTCCTTCTGGGTTCGGGCTCCCAGCTTGGTAAGACATGAGTCACTGAACTCAGCCAACCAGCAGCCCACATAAGGTCCCAGAAAGCAGGCTGCTGATGCTGATTCCCAGGCCACACTCATCCTGCCCCTCTTCGTCAGGAGCCCTGGAGCCAGCATTTCTGTGGAACCCACACTGGGGCCTGAGGATGGTCAATACAGGCCAGGTGCCTGGGGGTGCTGCTCCCAGGAGGAAACAGCAAATGCCCTGAGAAACGCATAAAACATGGGGTGGAGTTTATGGGACAGAATGATAAATATTGACTCAAGGAACAGTCCAGGAAGGCTTCTTGGTGGAGTCCAAAGTTGGGTGGGGCCTTAACAGTGAGTTCTATGGCAGAGTTGAGAGAGCACCCAGGTGGAGGGCATTGCCTAGCCAAGGCTCAGGGGCTGGAAAGGGTGACCCTGGACTGGAGTGATCAGGTCTGGGGAGCACCTGGGGGAAAATGCAGGGAGTGAAGCCTTGACCTTCAAAGGCCCTGGAGGGTGGGCTAACTGACCAGGTTCCAGCCCTCACTGGGCATCAGTCACCTGGGGGTGTTCACTCATTCATTTATGAATTACAAACATATTGTGTCCCTATTTGAGAGCCAGATATATTTCTTGACACTGAGAGGATCGCAGACAAACTGATAGATGAGATCTCTACCCTGGTGGAGCAGAGAATGTGGTCCAGGGAGGGGCAGTAATGAAAGAAGCAGAGACATAAAGTATGGCAGATCACTCTGGATGCTTAGATGGAAATAGCTCAGCGAGTGTGGCAAAGAGGGCCTGGGCCTGGGGGGAGACTCTCTAAGGAGGAGACACTTGAACTGAGACCGGGAAGGTAAGCCAGGAAGACACAGAGGCAGGATGCTGGAGGGAGTGTGTGCGCAAAGGCCCTGGGGCAGGAGGCCTGGGGTAAATTCAAGGCTATGCAATTTGAGGGCAGGGAGGGAGACAGAGGGCTGTCAGGAGAGGAAGGTGAGGGGCCAGCAGGGCCAGGTCAGGTCCACAGCCTAGGCTGGCAGGGATCTTGAGCAGTGAGCTCACCACGGAGTGTTCTTAGCTGATGAGGTTTGCATGAAATGCTGATTTCAGAGTCCACCCGGACCTACTCATCTGAATTCTCAGGGGTGGGGTCTGGTAGTCTGCCTGTGCAGACACCTGGACTTTGCTGGACAGTAAGATTTCATGTGGTAGGAGCAGATGCTGAGAGGCAGACAGAGGCAGAGAGAGGAAATCAGATAGAGATGCAGAGAGAGACAGGCAGCCGGAGACAAGAGCTGGTGGGGCTTCAGGCGTGCACAGGCTTCAGGCTGTGACCCCGACCAGAATGAGGGGGTCAGTGAAGGCTGGGAAGGGGCCAGGACTGGTGGGGTCCCTGCAGGGACTGAACACAAGGTCACCTGAAGGTCTCTTTGAGGACAGACACACCTCTGGGCAGAGGGAAGAGATGCGCAGGGTTGTCGCCTCGCTCTACGGAAGAACTGCTGACGTGGGTGTGGCAAGTCCACAGAGACCCCCTACCCACGTCTTAGAGTCTGAAGCTCCTGATCTCAGGACCCAGTCCTGACCCTGGGTGTCCTGGGCTCACTAGAGGCAGAAAATTGGATCCCATGAGCACTTGCCCCACTGCCCCATTAAGTCCAAACTTGGGCTCGATTTGCAAAAGATGATCAGGGGCGCCACCTGGTGGTCAGAGCCCTGGTCATGGCCCTCGTCAGGGCCCCTCAGGGTCGGGGAGCCCGGGAGGCCCTACGACAGATGTTTCCTATCCTGTAAGACCCTCAGTCGTGTCCAGCTCTTTGCGACCTATGGCCAGGCTCCTTTCTCCGTGGGATTCTCCAGGCAAGAATAAGGGAGTGGGTTGCCATGCCCTCCTCCAGGGGATCTTTCCAACTCAGGGACTGAACTCGCGTTTCCTGAGTCTCCTGCATTGCAGGAAGATTCTCGACCACTAGTGCCACTTGGGAAGCCCATGTTTATGGTTACCCAGTTAATGTACTCGCCCTGCAGGTAAAGCTGAAGACCCAGGTAAAGCAGAAAGAAAGCAAGCACCTGGAGTTTCAGGCAATGAGAGCCTTTCTTCACGGACACACATACGCTGACTTTCTTCTGTCTCTTTCCCACGCACCCAGATACTTTTTATCCAAAAAGTGCATCACCCTCGACACGGAGCTCTGGGACCTGCCGGGATTGTCCCCACACACCTTGAGGTGCTGGGTCTCCTTCCGTGTCACTGAAGGTTCTTTCACAACATAATCTGAGCAGCTGCACATGCCCTCTGGGTGTGGCCAGGGGGTGATTCAGCCTGGCTGAGCACTGTAGGTTGGATTTAGTAGAGCAAAGTGAGTTTTTCAGAGTTTCTCATCCCTTGAGGAAGACTGAAACTTCAAAGTGCTCGGCTCTGTGATGAGAAGGGAGTTTCGACAAATCCACATTCGGACACACACCTCCTGGCTCTGGGGACCAGGCCCACCCAGCCTTCTAGCGTTAGCTATGAGTCACCCCACGACCTGCCCCAGGCTCTGCCTATAGTTGGAGGGTCCTGACCCACCATGGGGGCCGGTCAGACCAAGATTTGATCTTGCTTCCCTGGGCCTCAGTTTCCTTATCTGTGAAATGGGCAAAATCTCTTTGTGCATATCTTAGGGCTGGTGTGAGGGCTGAACGGGTGACGTCTGTGTGGAGGGACAGCTCAGCATTCAAATGCAGAGTCACAGGATATGGGATGAGGCCTGGCCTGCTCTCATCCTCTGCAGACGGGGTTGGGATGCCTCCTAGGAGGGGCCTGAGCAGCAGATGGCATTAAGTCACAGCAGCTTAGACTCACCGTTTGCTATCACTGTGGCCACGGCTGTGTGGGAAGCTGTGAGCACAGTATCACAGCAGCCACGTCCACAGATGTCCATGGAATGCTCACTGCACACTGGAACCTGCCACGGAGCATGTGTTAACCCTCTGCTTTGCAGATGGGGAACCCGAAGCTCAGAAAGACTGTACAGCGTTTCCAGGGCCAAGCCTCTGCTAAGAATATGAGCCCTGATGGTCCCAGGCCTGGCTGCCCCTGGGTAGGCAGGAGGCAGTGATGTTGCCCAGAGGTGTGTGTGTATGTGGGTGTGTGTGCGTGCCTGTGGGAGGGGGCTTCCCTGTCGGGAGGGGCACCCCTTCTATCCTGGGCACTGAACTGTGTGTGCACTGCGGAGTTGAGGTGCTGAGGCCCTAGGTGGCAGACCACTCAGAGGGTGAAGCTTCTGCCTGCTGGGCCTGACGGGGCTTGCTAGGGGCGGTGCAGCTTCTGACCATCCTATCCACACTGATGTTGGAGTAAAACCAGGGGCTATTCCAGGATTCGGAGGAGGATGGGGGCCTGAGGGGTGGCAACATGGAAAGGGGCGGCCTCTGAGATGTGGGTCGCTTAGGGGGCCATGTGGGAGGGCCACACTTATCAACAACACGGACACAGGCGCTCCCGATTCTTAAGAACCAGACACTGATTTCATCTCGCAAACCATCTTGTGAAGGAAGAGCTATGATTAGCCCATTTCACACACATGGAATCTGAGGCACAGACAGACTAGACATCTGCCCCAAATCACACAGCAGGAAAGGGAGTGGCTGAACTTAGAAACGGAGTGGCCCTGAGCTTGTTCCCTTCAGCCCTATACTGATGCAGAGACAGGGGGGCATTCACCTGCGTGGTGGGCCTGCCTGAGGACAGGTGGCTGACTGCACTCAGGTGGGGGAAGATGGGAGCCACCCCCACCTCCCAGACCAAGGCATTGCCCAAGCATGTGGGCCTTCCATGTACAGAGGTATGTACAGAGGTTTCCTTTTACACCCCGAGGGGCTGTTTTCACCCACTTTGTCCCCTGGGTTGGATGCTGGCTGTGTGACCATGGGCAAGTAGCTTAACCTCTCTGTGACTCAGTATTCCCACCATGTGAAATGGGATGAGAATCCCTTTTTTCATAGGCTGGATGGAAGGATGAAGTGAGTTAGTACAAGTAGGAGTTCCACAAATGTCAGGATTAAGGGCTGTGACGCTGTGGACCAGGCCCCTGGGATTCCTGCAGAAGTTGGGCTGGGGTCTTCTGGGGGGTGGGGGTCGGTCCTCAAGCTTATAGGGGTATTCCTCTTGAGGAAAGAGAAGCAGCTTTTGTGGGCACTGGGTTGTTGATTTTGGAGTGCTGGCAGCTGGGGGAAGGGAGGGCAGGGCAGGGACTTAATCTGGGGTCTGTGGACAGGTTTAGGTTGTGAGGCAGAGCCCCAGATGTAAGTCTGGCCACTTTAATGGGAGGGAACGATCCCAGCCCACCCCCACCCCAGACTGGGACCCTGGAAGTTCACAAGCCCAGCCTGGTGGGGGCTGCAGCGGGCCAGTGGCCAAGTTGTCCGTCGCCAGCAGGTGGCGCTCAAACCAAAGCAGTGAAAGGCTGAACCCGAATCCTCCACAGCCCAGGCTGAGGGCCACCTGGGACCTGGAACCCTGAACCTGGCTGGGACGTGGCTTGGGGTTCTTCTCCCTCTAGATGCTCTCCTGCCACCAGCCAGAAGGTAATGCTGGGTGAGGGATTTCTGGGGTCCTAACAGCTGTGGTCTGTTGGTGTTCTGGGTATGTCCAACTGGAGCCAGGCAGGGATATCGCAGCCCCCAGGGGCCTCCTTGGGATCACAGAGGGACTTTAAAAAACACACCCTAGCCCAGGCCTCTCTCTCAGAGACTGTCATCAGTCGATTTGGGGTGGACTGGGACTCAGCATTCGTTAGATGCTCTGAGAGCTGAGAAGCTCTCTACATGATACCCTTTCATCCTCGCAGGGTGTGGAGGGGATAAAGGACCTTGAGGGGACATTATCCTGGATGGGCAGACAGTAATCACAAGGGTTCTTAGAAGAGGCGGAAAGAGGAGGGAGGGGAGAGAATCGAACATGTGATGCCGCTCAATTTGGGGATAGAGGGAGGGGCCGTGAGCCGGGAGAGCAAGTGCCCCTGGAAGCTGGGAAAAGCAAGAGAGCGGTTCTCTGCCGAACCTCCGGAGGAACCAGCTTTGCGCACGCCATGACTTTCGCCCAGTCTGCCTCCAGGACCAGATGCTGAGTTTTGTTGTTTTAAACCCCTCACATGCGGCAATTTGTTACAGCAGCAACGCGAACCTGCTCCCCCTGCCCCGAGACAACCAAGTGTCCAGGTGGGATAGCCACCCCGGCGCCGACCACGGCACATACCACTATTTCCTTTCAAAACTAAAACTAGAACTACCGTTTGACCCCACGATCCCACTCCTGGGCATATATCTGGAGAAAAAACAAGATCCGAAAGGATACACGCACCCTAACGTTCATTGCAGCACTGTTTATACAGCAGCCAAGACCTAGATGCAAAGTAAACGTCCACTGACACGGGAATGGATTCAGAGGATGTGGTACATATGTACAGTGGAATATTACTTAACCATGTATGCAGTGGAATATTACTCAGCAAAATAATGCCATTTGCAGTAACATGGATGGACGATAGTTTGTCATGCTGAGTGAAATAAGACAGACAGAAAAAGACAAATATATAACATCGCTTATACGTGCAATCTAAAAGAAGGGAACAAATGAACTTATCCACAAAACAGAAATAGAGTTACAAATGTGGGGAACAGGCTAATGGTTACCAGGGAGTAAGGAGGGTGGCGAATAAATGAATTGGGAGGCTGAGATTTACAAATACACGTCACTATACATAAAATAGATAACTAAAAAGGACCTACTGTATAGCACAGGGAACTCTACTCAATATATTTTAATGACCTAATGGGAAAATATTCTAAAAAAGAGTGGATATGTGTTTATGTATAACTGATTCACTTTTCTGTACAGCAGAAACTGACACAACACTGAAAATCAACTATACTCTAATAAAGTTTCTTTAAAAAGAAGGAGAATAGAATAGTGTTTGTGAGCAGATCGTGGTGATTTTGGAAAATCACTTTTAACCCAAGTAGGGAATTCTTCCGTCCCCATCCCAACCCTCACCCTATCTCACTCCAGAGGCTTCAAGTTCTGTGTGCACGTGAATCACTGAAGAAGCTGGGGTGATGGATGAGCTAGTGAGAGCAAAAGGCTGGGGGAGAGATGGACTTAATCATTCTTTGTATTAATGGTAGCTGGTTAATTTCATTCCTGAAGAGACCAGCTTTGACCTTCACCTCCAGCCCCAATTAACTGCCAACAATGCTTTGTCAGCGTGTTTACACCAAACTAATCACACAGAGAGGTGAAATCTCGCAGGAAAATTGAATGCTCTGGCTTGGGCTACAGGTGGGAGCTGAAGTTGAGCTCTGAGATGATTTTGATCACCCGCCAATAACAGGCCTGGTTAACCACAGACGCTGGGCAAACTTTGAGGCAAAGCACTTAGTTTTCAGCTCACTGCAGAGGGAAGACAATGCCAGAGCAAGGAGCCAAACCTGATTTCATGCCCCTGAAATCCTGGTGGCATGCTTGCAAACTGGTTATCCCAGGTAGGAATGATCTGAGGGCCCTAGATCACAGGGGTGGTCGAGATAACTTTGTCCCCTTGTAGACAGGGCCATTCCAGTCCACCAGACAAAACCCTGCCTTCCTTGTAGTGAAGCCAACTTCCTTGTTCTCCCTGAATATTTGTGCAGGTGGAGCGGTGCTTGTTCAGAGCTCAGCATCAAGTCCAGATTCCTCTCCAGCCAATCTTCCAGTTGTTTTCTCTTTGCACTGGAGTTTTCAGCAGCACCCACAGTGCTGTGCTGCTCTGAGTAAGCCATCTTGTTCTGAACATCGTGCCTTTGCTCAGGCTGAGCCCTTGCCTAGAACATCATTTCCTTCCCAACCCCCTCCTTCTGCCAGGTGCTGAAGAATGCCAGGTGCTGTCTCCTTCAAAGCCTCCTGGCCATGCAGATGTTGTCTGTTCTGCTCCCCTTTATTCCACGTGGTCATTCCTGCTCAGGACTCACTGCCCAGGCCCGGGCTGCCTCTTCTGCTGACTGTGAACTGCTCCCCGAGGACAGAGGCTGGGTCTTCCTGTCTCTGCAGCCTGAGGGCGTAGTACTCAGGAGGTGGTCAGAGTGGTGGGAGACGGGGGGCGGGGGGGGCCTCCATCTACTGAAGGTTCAAGAGTGGAAAGACAGGGCCTCTGTGCCTAGTGAGTTCATCGGCTGGTGCTGGGGAAGATGCAGCTGGCTTCTGAGGTTCTCATCTGTCTTGTTCAGCCGCTTAGTCGTGTCTGACTCTGCAGCCCCATGGTTTCCCTGTCCTTCCCTCTCTCCTGGAGTTTACCCAAACTCATGCCCATTGAGCTGATGAGTTTACCCTTTTCTGGTAACGTTGGGGAATGACCCATCCCTAGCCTTCAAGGCCAAGATGGGAAGGTTCTAGGAAGGTCAGTTGGTAAAACCATCAGGGGGCCACAATGGGCATTGAGGAAGTCAAGTCTTACATGGAGAGCAAAGAGTGGGTGGTCCTGATGTACGGTAGACCCAGGAAGGCGCCCCCTGGCAGGCTGCTCCTGGCTGCCAGAGGCTCTGTCTGTTAAGTCCTGTCCCCAAGGCCGCAGAAGCAGAGCCCAGAACCAAGGTCACCTCCGAAGCTGACTGAGCCCTTTTGTAGCTTTGCGAAAAGCCCCTGATCATCATTAACAAGTTTCCTGACTCCCAGCTTGGCAAAGATGCCCACTCCAGTAAATACTATATAGCATCCCAAGCAATCACCTGGTGAAAACCATCCAGCAGGAATTTTCTTTGTCTTGAGGCTATAAAAATCGGTTATTAACCCGCAAAAACTGTCAGCTCTCCCTGGCCTGTCGGGAGTTGTCGGCCCGCTGCACTCGCAGCGGTCACTTTATCTCTGCTGTTTGTTCTCAGTGGAGAAGGCAATGGCAACCCACTCCAGTACTCTTGCCTGGAAAATCCCATGGACAGAGGAGCCTGGTAGGCTGTAGTCCATGGGGTCACTAGGAGTTGGACACGACTGAGCTACTTCACTTTCACTTTTCACTTTCATGCATTGGAGAAGGAAATGGCAACCCACTCCAGTGTTCTTGCCTGGAGAATCCCAGGGATGGTGGAGCCTGGTGGGCTGCAGTCTATGGGGTGGCACAGAGTCGGACACGACTGAAGCAACTTAGCAGTAGCCGCAACAGAAATGCAGGAGACTCCAGTTCAGTTCCTGGGTTCTGGAAGATCCGCTGGAGAAAGGATACGCTACCCACTGCAATATTCTTCGGCTTCCTTTGTGGCTCAGCTGGTAAAGAATCCGCCTGCAATGTGGGAGACCTGGATTCGACCCCTGGATTGGAAGATCCCCTGGAGAAGGGAATGGCTACCCTTCTCAGAAGCCGAAGGGTGGGAAGCCAGCACCATCCAGGCAAGTCCTTTTTGTTTTTCCCCACTGCTGCCATAAGACTTTATATGTGAAACCCTGGGCACAGCCCAGACACACACAAAAAACACGTGAAAAGCACAGTGTGTCACAGGGCACCTCCAGCCCAGCCCCACTCCCACCCTAGGTCCTCAGGCATGATCAGGCCCTGTCCCTGCCCTCCCCGGCTGGAGGTCCAGCTTGGGCCCACCCAGATGCCCCCTCCAGCATGGCTCGCAGACGTCTCAGCAGCCGGGGGAGGCCCCACGGGGTGTGGAGCCAGCACCGTCCAGGCCAAGTCTAGCTTCCAGACCCCAGTGTCTGCCCCCTGGCCTCTCTTCCTGTCCACATGCTGCGGGTGCCAGTCTTGCCCGCTGACCCCCACCTCGACCCCGTGGCCCCAACCAGAGCAGTCTCTGCCCATCGGGCTGAGGGGTCGCACAGCGCGGATGGATGGTAGGGGCAGGGGTGGCCGGAGGAACTGAGCCTGGTGACAGGAAGCAGAGCAGCCATCGAGCGCGCGGCAGGACCGGGCAGGACACATCTGGCCACAGCACAGGGACAGCAGCTGCCCAGGCCTGTCGGGACCTGACGGCCCGCTGCGATCGCAGTGCCCACCTGACTTCTGGCCTCTGTTCTTAATAAACTCGCTCCTTTCTGGAAACTCTATTGCAAGCCGCACTCGACTGCCTCGACACAGCCCTCACACCGCGCCAGGTCCATCCCAAATGCTGACCCACGCTGGTCAGTTGTCCGGAGGCGAGAAGGTAAAAAATGGCATTTGTGGCAGCAGAGAGCTCACCTGCCCCCAGGCTCTTTCTGTGTGGGTCTGCCTGCAGGCTGTTTGCTCTGAGTCCCACCCCCCCGGGGACACTGGCTGTTCGGGTCCGTCGCTCAGCAGGAGTCTTCTGTGTTTCTGGAGTCATGCCTCTCAAGAGTCATAGCTGCCAGGTTTTCTGAGATGAGCGTCTCAGCGCTGACGGGGTCGCCCTGACCGCCAACAGGAGGGACCTCGCTTCTGGATGCTGCGTCTTGGTGGGGAGGCTCTGGGGAAGAGAGGGGACCCCGGGAACACGTCAGCCGCCTCCCCACGAACAGCTGAACAACCGAGGTGACTTGGTTCATGGTTGCTGAAGCCGCTGCCTGGGGTGCAGGCTTCACGGGTGGATGGCCTCATGTCCCCATCTCTGAAGCCTCATCCTTTCTCCCCCAGACCAGTGCTCCCACTTCTTCCCTGCCTTTGATTTCAGATTACCTTTGGTCAGACTTTTAAATTGTGCCCCACATCATGTTGTGCCCCTGCTCCAGTCCCCCAGGCCTCCCCAGCTCATGTCAGATAAGACCCAGGCCTTTTTCCTGGGCTTCCCAGCAGGGAGAGACCCAGCCTTGCCCATTGGATCACATCCCTCTGCTCCCTGGGCTCATGTGTGTGTGGTTCTGGACCTTGTTCCCATCTCAGGGCCTTTGCACTTGCTGTTCCCTCTGGCTGCAGTGCTCTTCCCACATCTGTGCTTGTCTGGTTCCTGCCTTCCTGCAGGCCTGGGCACAGATGCCACCTCATCCTGAGCTTCTCTGTCGGCCTGGCTAAGGCACGTCTACTAGGTCACACCGCTGCCTACCTGCCACCTCCCGTATTAGAGTTCTTTTTAGTGCTGGTCTCAAAAGGCTAGTCTCTACTTGCTACTGGACTCTTCTCTCATGAGTGGGGTGTATTTATCTCTTTGTGCTCTTAGCTGTATCTCCAGGGATGGGGAGGGTTTGCGTGCAAGAGTGGGGCCAAAGTGGGTGAATGAATGAATGAATGAATGACTTCTTCCTAACAACTGAAGACGTGGGAGAAGCGTAAGGTGGCTACAGCATTATTCGTGGGGAAGAATTAGTGAGCTGGGTGACTAAGAATAGAGGAGGGATCGTGTTCCAGAAGGTTCCAAGGCAGCCCAGCCTCATGGCATGTGGCTTGGGTGGTCACACAGGCTCTTCAGATGGGCCTGGTTTAGCTTACTGCTCTCCTGTCTTTGTCTTGAAATTTTTCCTAAATTTTGAACAAGGAGCCTTGCTTTTTCTTGTCGCACTGGGCCCCACAAACGTGTCACTGGTCTGGTCCAGGTGCTGCAGCAGTGAGTGAAGTGCATCCAATCCTCCCCACAACCCAGGAGCCATGGGCTCCTCTAACCCTCAACTGATAGATGGGGAAGCAGAGGCTCCCAGCTGAGTGATGGGTTAGGTGTTCTCCACTTCTGCCACGACTCTCCTGCCTCCCAGACTCCAGGAAACGGGAGATTCATGACTGTTGAATGAATGAGAGAGAGCACATGGGGGCCCCGCCCTGCCCCAGGCTCACCTGCATCCCCTCCTGTTTCCCTAGGCCTTTTGACTCCCTTGACATCAGCTGCCCCTGGGTGGACCATCATCCTGTTGCTGTTGCCGATGGTGGTGTCCTTGAGGAAGCAGGAGCGAATGTGGACTCTCTGGGACGTGACCCCTTCGGACTGAGGTCCTGGTTCAGGGATTTGAATTTCGATGGAAGCTTCTGGGCTGGTACCCAGGACAGAGGCTGCAGGTCGGTCATAGAAAGGGATTCGGGGAGGGGGTGTGAGCAGCTGGACAGCAGGCCTGACCTCCAACATGGCTCCCAGATCCGCCACAGCTCTGTCGTTGGCAGACACGTGGCCTCACGTAGTACCTCTGTATGTACGTGCCTGGGCTGCCAGCTCTCTCGGCCCCTGGTCTGCCAGCTTGAGTTCCCCTCCTGCTGCCCATCCCCACTGACCTGGTCCTCTGTGCCTCCCCAGGCACTCAACCACTGCCCCCGTGGACCCCTGTCCCTGTCCCTCTGCTGCCTGCCTTCTGGCAGCGCTGGAATACCATCTCCATCTTCAGTTAGAATCTTCACGTGGCCCCCGGCCCAGTCCCCAGCCCCTGCCATCTTGCTCCTGCCTCCCCTGCCAAACTTCAAAAGAGAGCTGGCCACGCCCTGTCTCACCTTCTTCCAGTGCCCTCGCTCCTTCTGGCCCCTCAGCTCACCGCAGACCCCCTGCTGCCAGACCCCGTGACCCTCCCTTGATCTTACAGCCTCTTCTCTTCTGGAAATTTGTGCCTTGGCATCCCTGGGGCCCCTCCTCTCCCAGGCCTCTCTGCTGCATCTCCCTGAGCCTGTCTCTGGATGCCCAGTGCCAGCGAGGACATCGCCTCAGCCCTCTGGTCAACAGCACCTAGGTGGCTCCTTAGATGCCTTTCCAGCCCAGGCATCTCCTTTGTCTCTGCTTCATCTGGCCCAGGAAATGATCCCTGCCCATTGTAGAGATGAGGACATTGAGGTTTCCTAGGTGGGTAGCAGCAATGGGAATCCTAGTGTTAACTCTGCCAGACCCCCTTGCTCTACTCTGTGGACAGCCTCTTGGTGGGATGGAAAGAATTTCCCATCATGCCTCTTTCCCCACAAGGACTGGCTCAAGTCCCATGTATTGGGGAGGCCAGATGGGGTAGGGTGGGGGCAGGATGGCAGTCCATTGTCTCGTTACCTGGAGGGCTGTCACAGGCGCCGCAGGCAGAGCCCTTGGCTGGGTTGCTGTGAAGTCTCATCTCATTGCCATGTCCCATCTGAACTCGCCTGAGCACAGACTTCTCCATCCAGATGTCCTGGGACCCCCTGGATCCAGCCAGGGAATCCAGAGTTGAGGGGTCAGCAGAAGCCATTGGAGGGAGGTAGCAGGGGGCCGTGGAGCCTGGTAGAGGACATGGAAACATGACCCTTAACCCCCACCCTCTGATACCGCTCTTCCCACCCCCTCCCCACTATGCACACAGATAAATCNGAATCCAGAGTTGAGGGGTCAGCAGAAGCCATTGGAGGGAGGTAGCAGGGGGCCGTGGAGCCTGGTAGAGGACATGGAAACATGACCCTTAACCCCCACCCTCTGATACCGCTCTTCCCACCCCCTCCCCACTATGCACACAGATAAATCCTAGCCAGAGGAGACAGGACTCTGAATTCTTTCTGGACACCAGCAGACTGGGAGTGATTACTTTAGGCTCTGAATTGAAGAGCAGGTGGATTGGCAGAATAGTTAGCGTGGGTTTCCAGGGTTTTATAACTGGGATGCCTGGGGTGTCAATGGGGCATTGAAAACCCAAATACTGAGCACACCCTCTGTTCCTAGCCATTCTCACCCCTCTGGGCCTACTGGGTAAAAGTCTCCTTGGGGATGAACTTGGTGTTGACACAGAGCCCTCAGGAACTCTGATATTGTTTTATTTTCTCAGCATTTATTTTCATGGTGACCTTTGTGGTTTTCAAGGTAATGCTGTAAAAGTTTACTTTAAAGTGATTTGAGTAGAATAAAAGGTAAACCATTTAGCAACACTGAGTAAACAGTCAGCCAGGGACTCAGCCAAAATTATGAAAGGTGGAGCTCAGAGGACTGAAGGTGGGGAAAGGTTGATTTAGATTCTAGAACAAAGTTCCTCATTTCACAGTTAGGGAAACTGTGGCCCAGAGTGGGGAAGGGCTCTCTCGAGGTCAAGGGGGTATCCCAAGTTTGGGGTCAGTGACTTCACTCATGTCCCATAGCTGGACTGAGAGGTGGCCCTGTCCCTTCTCCCCACAGTGCCTGGCACGGAGTAGGTATTCACTTGCTTACTGTTATTCCATGAAAGCTAGGATGCACTCAGTAAGAGGGATCCCAGTTTATGAAATGTTAACATTAGGGAAGAAATAGTGTCTTGGAACAAACACATGTTACAATGATACCTTATGACATCTTAGTAAGAGAGAGTGAATGAAGTTGTTTCTTGTGGAAAATGTGGCGAAAGATGGCAGAGTAAAGGGAATGCAGGAAGGGTTTGATCCAGGCACAAGGAGAGACAGCCTGATTTTTGGGAAAGCCAGAAAGGACCTTGGAAATCTGATAGCTGCCCTTTCTCCCTGGAGACATGCACCCGTTGCTCCTCACCCCACCCAGATGGACAGGGCCCCTCTCCTAGGCATCTCAGAGGACTCACCGTTTTCCCCAGATCCCATTTGTCTCACTAGGAGATTCCCGTGTCCAATCTGGATATCTTCACAGTTCTGGATGGAAATGTGGCTGTTTGGTCCCTTCTGACAGATCATGTTGATTGGATTTTGCTGGTAAATAACTGGGGTGGACTGATTTCTAGAATCTTCTGCAAAATAATATTCCACTCAATCCCTTTGTGCCTCTCAAGGAGTCGGAACTGCCAAATACTAGTCCACAGCACCAGAATCTCCTGGAGGGGGCTGGTTAAAACACGAATTCCCAAGGGCCCACCCTGGGGTTCTGAGTCAGTGGGCCCAGGTGGGCCCCAGGACCCGGAGTATTTACCAAACGCTGCAGGTAAGCTTGTACTTTGTCCCACAGGCCACCCTACCCATGTGTCCTCTGCCACTGCGGGAGGGCAGCAGGTGCCTCGCTGCTTGCACCCTCTGCCCCCTCCCACTGCAAGGAAAACACAGCCCTAACCCCCGCTTTCCTTTAGGGACCTTTCCTCTCTCCCTTTAGGGAGTTGCCCACGGGCTGCTTCTAACCATGGGCAAAGCTTTGTTTGGTTCACAAGGCATTTTTAAGAATTTGGAGTAGTCACCACTGTTTAACATCTAGCATTTAAGATGCTGAGGCTCTCCGTGGGTGCCATAAGCAGGGGTGTCAGCTCCTCGTGGGCTCCACACAAAGGGCCCCATGCCCACCTTCGTGGGGCTGTGGCTCTTGTGTCTTTGTGAGCATTTAAAATTGCATTTAATGACTGTATTGGGATAAAGGCAAATATAACTCAGCTGGAATTATTAGCTATTCATTCTTACCATGATATCCATTTTTTTCTTCTAATTTAAAGAGAAACTGGAGCATTTGGTGACCCCCTAAAAGTACTGGAGCCTCTAGGCCTTAGGCCTGCTGTTTGTAATGCCTAAGTCAGTTCTGGGATTCCGCCTGTGGATATGTAAGCCCAGCCTAGCCAACTCCTTCAGCAACTTTAAAACTCCAAGTTGAGCAAAATGCTTACAGAAAACTGTTAGCAAACTCAGACTGAGACCTGTGTCCCAAGGTTGATACAGTCAGGGGTAGACCCCACCTCCAGGAAGCCCTCCCTGGTTACTCCCACCAGCATTCCCCTCCCTCCTGGAATCCCCTGCCAGGGACAGGTCAGCAAGACTCCAGCTTCTGACAAGGTGGGGAAGCCAGAGTACTTAGCAGGAGCCCGGCGAGGACCAGGGCTTGCGTGTTACAATTTCTCTTCACAGCTCTGCCCTCTGCCCTGTCCAGGGTAAGGGCCTACCTGATCGATAAATTGTCCAAGAGTTTGATTTCTGGTCAAAGTCCAGGAGGTGCTTGTCCCTCATTGCATACAAGTCTGGGTTGACTTCCTTTGCTGTCTTCATCCCCAGGGCCTTGGCGATCATCAGGGCTCTATGGGGCCCTTGGGCTTCCAGAAACTGGTAGATCTCTTTCTCTGGGAGGTGGGAGGCCGGTGGTTAAAGAGGACCCTGGAGGCTGGATCTACTCCCCTGCTTACCAGCCCCTGTGCCCATTTTCCTCATCTGTGAAATGGACACAATAATAACACTGCACCACAGAGGTCATTCTGGGGGTTGGGAATTCTCTCCAGGGGCTCCAGACAGCACCTGCCCACGCTAGGTGCACAGCAAATGCTAACCATTCACCAGATAAATGATTTCTCAGTCACTTAGCCTCTTTTCCCAAGAGACAGAGGCTTGCCTCTGAACACTGTGTGCAGTGTGGGGACCTTTCAGTGGGTGGGGTGGTTGTCGTTGGACACGTGTAGCTTCCTGAGTGACCGTGAGAGTCTGGGGGCAGAGGGAACCGGCGCTGAATGAAACCAGGATGCTTACGCTGTTCACTGAGCTCTGGGCCTGGCTTCTTTGGAACTGGAACTGCATCTTGCTGGGGCCTCTCCGCTGGAGAAAGAAAGATGGTTGGGGGTGAAGGGACGGGAGAGGGGACGTGGATTCTGCCAGACAAAGGTGGGCTGCTCTGTAGAGGACCCAGCACACGGATCTCCAAACTCAGATGCTAGAGTTAAAGGAACTTAGCTTCAAATCCTGCCCCACCCACTTCTGGGCTTCCCTGGTGGCTCAGACTGTAAATACGGGAGACCTGGTTCAGTCCCTGGGGTGGGGAGATCCCCTCGAGAAGGGAACAGCTACCCACTCCAATATTCTTGCCTGGAGAATTCCATGGACAGAGGAGCCTGGTGGGCTACAGTCCATGGTGTCGCAAAGAGTTGGACATGACTGAGGGACTAACACTTTCACTTTCAGCCCCTCCTCCCCCAACCTTGGTCCTGCAACGGCTTTTTATAAGTACTTGACACATGTCAGCTGTTTAGATCCATGGGCTGCAGAACCAGAAAAGTGGATCTCATGCGATGCTTAAGACTGTTCAATCATTATTGCGTCATTGGTCGTGTCATAATCATCATTATTAAAGTTTTGCTGAGCATCTGCTATGTGCTGGCATGGGCTTAGCCATTTGCATCAAATCCTCTCGCCTCCATTGGCCAGAGAAAGAAATCAGGATGCAGTGAGAAGATGGCATGCACCCTCAAGGGCAGAGCCCGTCCTCGAACCCAGGTCCAGATCTGGGCTTGGCAGCTACCAGGACCGCTCATGCTGGGTCCCAGGCCCGCCCCCCCCACCC
>SJYX01000635.1:348685-359574 GCA_006410675.1 Oreotragus oreotragus | reverse complement strand
CAATGGATGTTGGCAATTTGATTATCTGCCTTTTCCAAATCCAGCTAGTACACGTGGAAGTTTTCAGTTCACATACTGTTGAAGCATAGCTGGAAGGATTTTGAGCATAAACTTGCTAGCTTGTGAAGTGAGTGCAACTGTGCTGTAGTTTAAACATTCTTTGGCATTGCCCTTCTTTGGGTTTAGAATGAGAACTGACCTTTTCCAGTCCTGTGGCCACTGCTGAGTTTTCCAAATTTGCTGGCATATTGAGTGCAGCACTTTCATAGCATTATCTTTCAGGATTTGAAACAGCTCAACTGGAATGCCATCACTTGCACTAGCTTTGTTCATAGTGATGCTTTCTAAGGCCCACTTGACTTCACATTCCAGGATGTCTGGCTCTAGGTGAGTGATCACACCATCGTGATTATCTGGGTCGTGAAGATCTTTTTTGTATAGTTCTTCTGTGTATTCTTGCTACCTCTTCTTAATATCTTCTGCTTCTGTTAGGTCCATACCATTTCTGTCCTTTATCGAGCCCATCTTTTCATGAAATGTTCCCTTGGTTTCTCTAATTTTCTTGAAGAGATCTCTAGTCTTTCCCATTCTGTTGTTTTCCTCTATTTCTTTGCATTGATCTCTGAGGAAGGCTTTCTTATCTCTCCTTGCTATTCTTTGGAACTCTGCATTCAGATGTTTATATCTTTCCTTTTCTCCTTTGCTTTTCGCTTATCTTCACAGCTATTTGTAAGGCCTCCTCAGACAGCCATTTTGCTTTTTTGCATTTCTTTTCCATGGGGATGGTCTTGATCCCGGTCTCCTGTACAATGTCACAAACCTCCGTCCACAGTTCATCAGGCACTCTATCAAATCTAGTCCCTTAAATCTATTTCTCACTTCCACTGTATAGTGTCCATGTGAGCAGAGCACTGTCCTAAGTCCTCAGAGGGGGAGAACCCTGACATGTTAGTAGGAAAGAGTCTGATATTTAAGACTGCTGTTCTCATTGACAATTTTTACATTTTTTCCATGTTGAAATGGTATTTTGGATATATCTGGTTGAAAACAAAACTTGATGACTGTGTGTCCACCTGAGCAGACACACACAGCCCTGAACACACACACACACACACACATACAGGTCTGTCCATGCCTTCCTCACAGGGAACCCGTCTCTCCAAGGTGCTCCGACCTCACATCATAGTTTGGTGTCTTTGGCCAGCCTTTTACAATTTGTTTTCTGAGCCTGGGAGCCCCAGAAGCACACCCTGAGGCACAGAGTTGAATGCAAGTAATTGTTTGGGAGGTGATGCCAAGAAACCCTGGGAGGGCAGTGGGAACCTGGGGCAGGGGAACAATGGACCAGTTGCTAGCAAGCAAGCCACCTGGTACACTTGAAGGCATTAGGAATGGGCACATGGGGAGCATCTCCTTGGGGTTCCCCAAAGAGGGCGGGAAAGCTGATGTGCCTACCCTCCACTCCCATCCCTGGAGGAGGCTGCTCACACCTGTTTCAGTCCCTCAGGCTATCTGGCCTGCAGCATGGTGGGCAGAGAAGCTTCTGGACCAGAGAAAGCCTCAGGCACCAGGGCCGAGGAGTGTTGGCTGGAAGCTGGACCCACGTGGACAGACACGGAACTGGTGAAGCAGGTTTCCATACGATGGGGAAACCAGTGGTATCTGGCATACAGTTCTCTGGACAAGTCACTTTTCTTGGGACTCAAGCCTCAAGGGGTTAACTAGCTGGAAAGGGACAAAGGACAGATCAGATGATTATAGAGCCAGACCCTGACTCCACCCTTTGCAGCTTCCCCTGATTTTGCTCACGCCTGAAAAGAGCAGGCGGGAGTCTAACTCCATGAATTTTAAAAATTCATTTTTGCATTTGCTCACTCGATCAAGTTAGATGCTTTTAAAGACAAATTTAATTATTTTGAGCTCAATAAAAGCCTTTTAATAAGCTGAACATCATAGTTTCAGCCTTCTGCTTTCAGGGTTATCAGTCATGGCAAGGAGGGGGCTCTAAGGGGAGGGAGAGAGGTGGTGGAGGGATGTGGAGAGGGAGAGGGGCATATCACACACATGGGCATGAACATACACACACACACAGCATTCACACATACACACACGGATGGATATTTATTTAAAATTTTTATTTGCACATTTAAACCCATAATTTGTTCTAAATCATTTGATTGTATAGCTTTTATAATATTTTGTTTTATTTTTAGAAAAAGTTCTTTTACTTCGGGACAACTGAACAAAGTGTTAAAGAAAATGTGATGCTGGGTTGGCACAGACTTCTTGTGTGTTCTGTCTCTCCCGTTGGCTCACACATTCTTCCTCACTCTGAACGTTCCGTCTATGCCTGCGACTGAGACAGGAAGCCAGACACACATGCTGAAATAATTTCAACAAATATCAACTCTAAACCAACTTCAAGCAGTTAAAATGGCAGGGCTGGTTCAGGCACTGCTGCCTTCTCCAATTGGTGGAGACAGCATGGACCACACAAGGCAAGAATGTTGCCGTGTTCATAAAAAGCTTTCTTTTTTCATTACTGATGCATTTACTTGTCCGGTGTAATGGCACCTACTGGTATCGACTGTCCAGCCCCCAGCCCCCATCTTCTGACACGATCACTCCAGTTTTCCTTTGGTGAACTCCCTCACTCTCTTCTCATCCACAATAGATGGGAGTAAGTGACCTCAGCTCCAGGTCCAGAGCAGGGCATACAACTCAAACCAGGCCAATCAGAGCACTCTCTTCTTGTGACTGCAGTGATTGGCTGAGAGACCAGTGCATGACCTGAGCCAGCCAATAGGATTCTATTCTGGGACTTATGATGGAAGATTGGGAACAAATTTCTTCTTACTTGACTTAGAGCTGTCAGGAAATGAATCTGGAGAAAAGGCAGGGAGAGGATAATCTGCCTGAAAGAGAAATCGGGAGAGATGACCAGTTTGATGGAGACAGACACCTTCCTAACATCATGGTGTGTACGTCTGGACCTGGTCTAGCCCTGCTCCCAGCCATTTACAAGAGTCAACAATCCCGTCTTCTGCTGAACACAGTGGCAGTTGATTTGGGTCACTTATTTTTGGCCACCTGCATGGCATGCAGGATCTCAGTTCACAGCCAGGGATTGAATCTATCTACCTTGTGTGGAAGGGCAGAGTTTTAACCACTGACCCAAGAGAGAAGTCCCTGGGTCACTTATTATATAAAGAATTAATGAGAGCATACATTATTATCAGAGAGAAAACTAAAATACTGGAGGACCTGATTCAAGGCCACTTGGTGGGCATCTAGGGATGGAAAGCATTTTTGAAGGAGGAGAGAGAGGGCAAGAACCCTTTTGCCACATGCTTGGTATGTGGCCTCAGCTTTTTCACTTTCAGTTTGGAACACTTTGTTCTGTAACAACATTAATATTAGGTGCTTCTTTCTTTTATCTTTATGAGATAATATTCCCTATTGTATGCATGAACTATTATTCATCACAATTTAGTTTATAAAGGTATTGTTGTTCAGTTGCTCAGTGTCTGAGTGTCTGACTCTTTGCAACCCTATGGACTGCAGCACCCAAGGCTTCCCTGTCCTTCCACTATCTCCCAGAGCTTGCTCACACTCATGTCCATTGAGTTAGTGATGCCATCCAACCATCTCATCCTCTGTTGCTCCCTTCTCTTCCTGCCCTCATCTTTCCCAGCATCAGGGTCTTTTCCAATGAGTCGGCTCTCTACATCAGGCGGCCGAAGTATTGGAGTTTCACCTTCAGTCCTTGTAATGAATATTCAGGGTTGATGTAAATCAACCCTGAATATTTGATCTTCTTGCAGATATATATATATATCTTTATATATACACAAAGGTGAAGGAATTATAAACCTAGATGTCCAACCAAAGGAGACTAGTTAATTTGGAAATCTGTACAATAGAATGTTCTGGACGTGTGAAAAAATGTGATATATAAAACTGATCTATGGATAAAAGTGTTCATATTATATTAAAGAAAGATGTTTATAAAACTAGAGTATGATTCCATTTTTAAATACATGTGATTACGTATAACACAGAAAAGTGCCTAGAGAGAGTATGGATTATCTTTTAGCAAAACATAGGTGATTTGTATTCCATATTTTCTAATATTTTTCTACAATACATGTGGATTGCTTGCATGTCTTGTCCTCTGTGACTGCCGTAACAAAATATACAAAAGAATGGTGAGTGGGGAGGAGGTGCTTAAAAAACTGAAATTTGTTTTCTCACCATGCTGGAGGCTGGAAGTCTGAGATTAGTGTGCTGACCTGGTTGTGTTCTGGTGAAAACTCTGTTCTTGGCTGACACGTGGCTGCTTTCCAACTGTGTCTTCGGAAGACTGAGTGAAAGAGAAAGAGGTAGAGAGAACACGAGGTGGGAGTTTGGGGACTTTTCTGGTGTCTCCCCTTAGAAAGACACTAATCTCATCCTGGGGGCCCCACAATCACTATCTCACCTAAACCTAATTGCATCTCGAAGGCCTCATCTCAGGGGCTGCTGTTGTTCAGTTGCTCTGCTGCTGCTGCTGCTAAGTCACTTCAGTCGTGTCCAACTCTGTGTGACCCCATAGACGGCAGCCCACCAGGCTCCCCCGTCCCTGGGATTCTCCAGGCTCGGTCGTGTCCTATTCCTTGTGACCCCATGGACTGCAGCACATCAGGCTTCCCTGTCCCTCACCATCTCCGGGAGTTTGTTCAAGTTCATGTCCATTGAGTTGGTGACGCCATCCAACCTTCTCATCCTCCGTCATCCCCTTCTCCTCCCCCCTCGGGCTTTCCCAACATCAGGGTCTTTTCCAATGAGTCGGTTCTTCGCATCAGGTGGCCAAAGTACTGGAGCTTCAGCTTCAGCATCAGTCCTTCCAGTGAATACTCAGGGTTGATTTCCTTTAGGATTGACTGGTTTGATCTCCTTGCTATCCAAGGGACTCTCAAGAGTCTTCTCTAGCACCACAGTTCAAAAGCATCATTCTTCAGCACTCTGCCTTCTTTATGTGGGTTAGGGGCTCAATATTTGAATGTGGAGGTAGGGGACAAAATTTAGTCCATAGCTCTTTGTAATAAAAAATAACAAAACAGTTCTTTTTTACTGAATGAGACTTTGCAACACAGTGAACAATATACACACAGTCACAAGAGCATTTACTGAGTTTCCGTTTTAGGCTCAACTCACAGATAAAGCACAGAGGACTGAATTACCATACAGGGCAGAACAGGAATGTCACTTGTCGTGATAAGTTGGAAGTAAAAATGGAGAGAAGGCAGGTAGAAAGGAGGTGAAAGAAGATTGGGAGGAGGGGGTGAGCTGACGACCAGGCCGGCGGCCGCACAGTCTCAACTTGCCAGGTGAGGAGTCCAGAGATCCTGTCCCCTTAGAGGGAGCACCAAACAGTGTAGCTAACAGTAGCTGAAGTCACAAAGACAGTCATAAAAGGAACCCAAAATAAGAACATCTTTATTGGGAAGTAGGGAGATGTGTCCCTGTGTTAGATCCTCGTTTGTCAGAGCAAGAAGCCAGTAGGTAACGTCTAGACTTTGGAAAACCACAGACTTAGAGGCAGAAGATTACTGTTTTGATGATGAGTTGGTCATTCTCGGAAGGAAGAGGTCTAAGGGCTGTCGTCACCTCCAAGAACTGGGCTGAGGGTTTGGGGAAGATGGAGCATGGGCCATTGCTTTGGACTTGTTTTACTTTGATTAAAAATGTAAAATATACACAGTTTAATAGAACTATAACTTTGCCTGTTACAGATGATAAGGGACAACCTCCTGCTGATCTCAGGGGAGCGCTCAGTGAGGGGACAGGACTCACTGACTCACTGCCCAGGCCTGTTTCCGGGAGGAAATTAGGATTCAGATTCATAAAACAACCCACGTCTGCAGGACCTTGGGGGGTGGGTGGGTGGAACAGGTGAAAGAAGCCCAGGGGAGTTTCTCAATACAGTGACTCTCTTGTGTATGATACTGTACTGGTGGATACATGACACCATGCATGTGTCAAAGCTTGACAATATAAAGAATGAATCTTGAGGTACGTAAAAAAACATTTAGGAGGTCAGAGGATCCCAGGATGGCAGAATGCAGCAAGACAATGTAACTGTCTGACAAATGTATGTCACAGCCTCAGGGAAACGGGTTGGGGGAAATGGGACTGACCTGAGTATCTTTGGAAATGTGTGACCAAGGGCTTGGGGGAAATGGTGCTGACCTAAGTACTGTTTCTTTGGAAATACGTGACTCTTGATAAGTTGTGATGAGAAGGGCACTTTACCTCTGGAGTCTTCCTCCCCAAAAACCATCACCCTGGTCTAAACCATGAGAAAAACATCAGGCAAATTCTGATACATCAGACATCCTACAAAATACCTGACTAGCACTCCAAACTGTCAAGATCATCAAAAACAAGGACAGTCTGAGGAACTGTCACAGCCACAAGGACCCCGAGGAGACGTAATGAATAAAAGTCATGTGGTGTCCTGGATGGAATCCTGGACCAGGAAAAAGATGGTATGGAAAAGCTAAGGAAATCTGAATAAAGTTTAGACTTTAGTTAATGATAGTATATCAACATTCATTAATTAATTGTAGCAAATACACCACGTTGGTACAAGATGTTAATAATAGGTGAAGCTGGATGTATGGAAACTCTATTTTATCAGTTTTTCCATAAACATAAAAGTGTTATAAAAATAAGGCTTATGTTTTGCTTTATGTTTTTTAATAAGATGCAAAGAAGAATGGGATTCTTTTTTACCTTTGAGTGTGATGCCTGGAGCTGCAGTGGTGTGATGTTCTAAAGCAGAGACTGAAAACTTTCCTGTAATGGGCCAAACAGTAAATATTTTAGGCACTGTGGAGAAGGAAATGGCAACCCACTCCAGTATTCTTGCCTGGAGAATCCCAGGGATGGGGGAGCCTGGTGGGCTGCCGTCTATGGGGTCACAGAGTCGGACATGACTGAAGTGACTTAGCAGCAGTGGACCATTTAGTCTCTGTAGCAACTGGTCAGTTTTTTCAATTGCACAAAAGCAGCCATAGATGATGTGTAACTAGACTGATGTGGCTGTGTGCCAATAAAACTTTATTTCAAAATCAGGCAGCTGGAGATTTGATCCATGGATCATAGTAGGGTAGAAGGCACTGGCTTTGGGTCATGAGGATGGTGGGTGATAAGGCAACCAGTTGACTTGATTTTTAGGTAACTGCTGAGGCTCCAGTCTCCAGGAGGGCCCATTGCCTGCCCCCTCCCCATCTCAAGTCAATGTGAGACCTGCTGGAGGCCAGGGAGGGGCTCTTCCTATTTCCTGCAGCACACACCAGCCTTGGGGCTGCAAGAGGGCAGGATGTATCTTGTCACCCTGTGTCCCTGGCACGAAGGAGGTGTGAAAAATCTGCTTATCAGATTGTCTCTAAATGAAACTTTCACTCCTCTCTTGGTCACGTGGTCTGCCTGGTGTTCCTAACCCTGCTGGATTTCTCTGTGCCCCGACTTCCACCCTGTCTGGTGCTCAGCTTCCCCGCTTCCAGGGCATCACATTGCCTGGTGAATCCCCTTGCTGCCTCTGCGCATGCAGTCACCTGGTTTGGTCTCTGCCATCCTGGGCTTCCTTTCTCATGTCCCTAAGCTCCAAAGCCAGCCTTCACAAAACTCTCCTGGCTCCAGACAGCACAGTCTTCTTGCCCTCACTGTACTGGGCCATGATCCCAGGCTGTGACTCTGTCTCTAGAACCAGAAGGTGAGCTCACTGACTTCAGGATCGGGTCTGATGCACCAGCAGCCCCAGCAGGGCTCAGAAAATGCCTTTTTTTTTTTTCCTTTTTGCAGGAGCTGAAGGGCAGTGAGTGCAAGGTGAAGCTGCCCCCTTCACTCAGATCTTAGCGTCATGCTTGGCAGCTGGTAGATGCTGCTGTTGTTTTTGTGTCACTGTGTCCGATTCTTTTGTGACACCGTGGGCTGTAGACCTATTCTTCTGTCCGTGGGTCCCTCTAGGCAAGAATACTGGAGTGGGTTGCCATTTCTTTCTCCAGGAGATCTTCCCGACCCAGGGATAGAATCCGGGTCTCCTGCACTGCAGGCACTCTGAGTCTTTACCACTGAGCCACCTGGGAAGCCCTTCAGTACGTAACAGCTATAGTGGTTTCAGCCATTATTGGGCCAATACAACTATATCTGCTCTAGCTAAACTCAAAGTGGGGAGGAGTGTCATCTTTTTGGTTCGAACTCGTGACTCCCCTCTCAGGTGGGGGACAAGCTCTACTCTGACACTGCAGCTTGGGGAGGTGGTGCTGTCTGTGTGCTTGGGACCTGAAAACTAATCCAGAAGCGTCGAGGGATATTCAATAATATGAAAACTGTCCCAGAGAGCCTGTTATTAATAAGTGGTTAATACTTACCTCTTCCAGGCACCCTTTGGCATTATCCAATCAGACCCCGCCTCACAAGCACTGCTGTTAACCCATTCTGCAGACCAGGTGATCAGGGGTCAGCAAAGGAAGTGGCCACCGGTGAGAGGCACTTGGGTTCCAGAGCTGGGCTGGGCACAGCACCATGGTCCCTGCTCTCACCAGCCGAGAGGAATGAGCTCTTTTGGTGTCTCCCCTGTTCTTTATAATCTGAAGCTTATCTTCACTAGATAAGGGGAACAGGTAAGGCAGAGGTGTGTTCTGGCTTGATCATAGGGCTCTATGGCCCAGAAGATTACAAAACCCTGGAAGGAGGCCAAAGTATTCATCCCTGGAGATTGACTCAGTTTTGGCAGATTTGGAAAAAAAAAAAAAAACTTTGACTAGACAAGAAAAGTGTTAGTCGCTCAGTTGTGTCTGACTCTTTGTGACCCCATGGGCTGTAGCCCGCCAGGCTCCTCTGTCCATGGAATTTTCCAGGCAAGAATACTGGAGCGGGTTGCCATTCCCTTCTCCAGGAGATCGAACCTGGGTTTACCCACATTGTGGGCAGATTCTTTACCATCTGCGCCACCAGGGAAGTAATAAGAACATTTGTAGTGGGCACTGCCTCACCCAGACCCTCTGGCATCTTGTCCCTGCTTCCACGTGAGTGGGTGCTAAGGGCTTGCACCTGGGAACATCTTCAGGGGGCCACCCTGGGACCTGGGGGACCCCTCTCTGCCCCACTCTTAGGCAGGAAGAACCAGGAGCATCTGAGAGCCTGCCTCTCCTGGGGGCTTGGGGCGGGGGGTGGTGGATCTGCATCTCAGAGCTTGCCACAGATCCCCTGGAGATCAGGCTGAGGCTGGGGCTTTGCCTAAAACAGTCCTGCTTGCACAACTTCTCCCTCTGCCCTTTTCCTGACTCCCTTCATTGTCTCCCTTGGGAGCACAACCTGGATACATGACTTTACACAAGTACACGCCTCTGGGAAGAGCCCCACCTGAGACAGCCCTTATCAGAGCTTTCATCATGTCCCGGCAGATGATATCCCAAGAGGAAATATACAATGTTTTGCAAACTCTTTACCCCTATGAGGCCCAATGTACTCCCTGCCTGTGCAAGTGCTTTCACTGAGCACCCTGAATGCTGCCTAAGTTAAAACAGAGAGGTTGATGGAATTGCTTAAGGCCACACAGCAGCCCTGCAGAATTTGCTTCCTGCCCTCGAAAGGCATCCAGGGTTTGGGGCTGAGGGCAGCAGAAGGGACAGGGAAAAGCAACGCAGCTCAAGAAAGCGGAAGAGCCTGGCTCCAAAGAATTGTAAAATTTATTGTATAAGTATTGCAGCTTTTCAGAATGTCATCATTGCCACTAATGATTACTGATACACAACAAGCGATTTCATCAGGCCTGTGGATTGGCATCCAAATACAGAGTCTTACGCAGCAGCAACGTGGGCACTGCACCCAGCGTGCCACGGAGTTTACACACATGTAACTTGAACAGAACTTGGGAAACGGGGCTGCAAAAGAGAGCGGTTCCAACACCAAGGGAGCAACGTAAAAGCGTCGCCATCAGCACAACCACCGTGGAATCAGGCAGGCAAATGAGAGTGCAGTGGGTCCTTCTGAGCTCTATAGTACAGCAAAATTTGAAGCACAGTTTCCGGAAAATCAAACTGAACATTTTTCTCTCCTTTATCACCAGGATGTTTTATGGATCTGGAAACTTGGCGTTGCATGTAGAAAAAAAAATTCTCTGAAACGTACAATTCACAGAGCAGACAGACAAGGAGGGGAATGGGTTCGGTCCTTGGCCTGCCCTGGTGTTCGCTAGACGTGGAGGGGAGTCGCTTTCAGCTCCTGGCAAAAACATGAGAACTCGGACGGCTCTGAGTGCGCTCTGCTAAGGCCGTCTGTGTAGACCTGGGCTTTGCGGGGGAAAGTGTTCCTCCACAGGAAATATGATGATGGAAAAACAGGGAAATAACATGAGTAGAAAAAGCTGAGCTCCGTCACCTTCTCTGAGCCCAGCCTGGTCCCCCTCCAACCAGCCACTGCTGAGAACCCCTCCCCTTCAACCTTCTCCTGGAAAAGGGGGCCCTCCTAAAGGATGCTCAAAGGCTTTTCCGGCGTAAGAGCATGACAGCCAACCCCGAGAGGAAGGCTGTATCCTCAGGGCTCTGGGTTTGGCAGGGAAACCAAGAGCTCTGCAGAAACACACCCATGGTCTTCTTGGGAGGTGCCCTGGCCCTGACAAGTTGCTCTACCATGAACTTCTGCAACTGTCACCTGCTGGGCCCGGAACCCAGGCATGATACTCTGGCATCGAGGACTGGACTACAATACTGGGGCACAACAAGGAGAGGGATGCTCTGCCCTCAAGCCAGCTGAGGTCAGTAACCCCTGCCCCTGCTTCCTTTTCTAATTTGTTGCCCACCTGGCAAATGCAGACCACACATTCCCCCTCACAATCCCAG
>SJYX01000635.1:312771-347282 GCA_006410675.1 Oreotragus oreotragus | reverse complement strand
CGGCACGAGGGTGATGGGGGCGTTTTTAAAGCAGTCACCTCTGTCGCCCATGAGTGAGAAAGGCAGGCCCGGGTGAGTAAGGGCGCTGTCCAGGAACGCTGCCGCCTGGGGACAGAAGGGGTCAACTGCTTCCTCAGTAAGGCACTAGGGAGACGCTTCACATAAAGGAAAGATACGTTTCTTTTAAAAAAACTTTATAAATGTGTCCCTGTACCTTTCAGGACAAACTCTAGGGATGTCTCTGCATGAATGACCTTTACAAAGAATCTTCAAGAGAGAGGCAGAGGTTAGGCTGAAGACCCCACAGAGAGGCAGGTTTTATTGTCAAGGGACCAGAACTTTCTGCCAGGCTGGTGAGCGGGCACTCAGACACCTCGGTCACCTATTGGTCACCATGTTCTTAAAAGGTATATAATAGAAATAGTTCAAATGGTCAGAACTTCAAAACTGTTCTCAAGTTTTTCAAGCAATAAAAAAGGTTGTTTAAAATAGTTATTGCCTCTTATCCTTTTCTTTTCTGTTAACCGGCTAGTTGGGATTCTGTCAAAAATGAAGAGACACTTCTGCGGGATGGGCGGAGCAGGGGGGTGCTACTCTCTTGCCCGGGGTGTCACCCCATGGAATACGAGCCCGTCCTTGGTGGCAGGAAGGACTCTCATTTGCTCAACTCTCTCCCAGTCATCTACACACACACACGCCATCAGCGAGGGGTCCCACCAGTATCTAAGCAGTAAAATCCTGGTAAACGAGAGTTGTGTCTGACAAAGACGCTTGTGAAAACACAGACACACAAAGACACCAAAAACGATGGTTTCCACGGGGAAGGGAATGAAAATGCGAAAAGAGAGAAGGGGAAGAATTCTGCTTCTACATCCTAAAGCTTGAGTTTGTGTTGGTTTGATGGTTTTTCTCATTTTCACCCTTTTGCAGTGTCCTGGGAGAAACCTGGGCATACCGCTCTTTCCTCTCTGGTCTTCTGGCTATGGGCCTGTTACGTGAGAACCAATATAAAGACAGGGGTGAGGTCACGCGGCTAGTCCTTTGGGCCTTTCCTACACACCAGCAGGCTGCACCCACCTCAGCTGGCGCAGTGTGGAGCCAGCTGAACTGCCGAAGCATCCTGCACGCCCGAGCCACCTAACTGCCTTTGGCAGGGCCCTGGTGATGCAGGCAGGGAGCACATTGGCGAGCCCCTTCCTATGGGGACCTTCATGGTTCAAAAAGAAGAGAAAAAAAAAAAAAATATCTAAGCAGTAAAATCCTGGTAAACGAGAGTTGTGTCTGACAAAGACGCTTGTGAAAACACAGACACACAAAGACACCAAAAACGATGGTTTCCACGGGGAAGGGAATGAAAATGCGAAAAGAGAGAAGGGGAAGAATTCTGCTTCTACATCCTAAAGCTTGAGTTTGTGTTGGTTTGATGGTTTTTCTCATTTTCACCCTTTTGCAGTGTCCTGGGAGAAACCTGGGCATACCGCTCTTTCCTCTCTGGTCTTCTGGCTATGGGCCTGTTACGTGAGAACCAATATAAAGACAGGGGTGAGGTCACGCGGCTAGTCCTTTGGGCCTTTCCTACACACCAGCAGGCTGCACCCACCTCAGCTGGCGCAGTGTGGAGCCAGCTGAACTGCCGAAGCATCCTGCACGCCCGAGCCACCTAACTGCCTTTGGCAGGGCCCTGGTGATGCAGGCAGGGAGCACATTGGCGAGCCCCTTCCTATGGGGACCTTCATGGTTCAAAAAGAAGAGAAAAAAAAAAAAAACCCAAAAACTAAGATTCCTTCAGTAACAGTTAATCTTCATTTCGGGAAGAGCAAAGCCCACCTTCCTGGAACTTGGGGCCTGGAGTTAACTTTTCCTATTTCATTTGTGATCCAAAGGCTGTCCCGGCCCAGAGGAGGGCTAAACACGTCTCCTTCAGGAGGGAATGTAGACCGAGGTAATAACCTATCACTAGATGAAAGCTTCTACTCTGCAGGAAGTCAGCCCTGGGGAGCCTCTCTCCAGCCCCAGCGTGGAGCCCACGCTCTGCCTGAAGTCGACCGGGAAATTCTGACATTTCTCCCTTAAAAGTCTTGACACACGTGAATAGAAGTTTCCATCAAACAAGCACTGACATATTTATATTAAAAAATAGTGCAAAAGCTCAACATTTATATAAATAACTCTAAACCCCTGCTTTGTAGTTTTTTTTTTTTCTTTACAAGGTAATACACACTTTCTCAGTTGGCACTCAAAAATTGCCATTTTTTTTTCTCTTCTAGTTCAGAAAACAACTTTTTTTTTTGTAATAGGCCTCTTCTAATACAAAAATACTCCTGCCCTCGCACATACAGTTTCTCTTATTTTATATATATTTATATATATAATATTGCAGATCTTTAAACAAAGGTTTTGTGCAAATATGTCTTTAAAGTTAAGTGAAATCATCATAAACAAACAAAAGAAAGTAAGCATTCACGCACGCAGCTCAACTAGAAACAGAAAAGACTAGTGTAGAATATTTTTTTTCTCTTTTGCCTTCAAGACACAGCTCAACAAAGAAACATGGGATTTTTTTTTTTTTTTGCTTTTTTTTTTTTTTTCAAGCTTTTTTAGCTTGTGCATTCAGACCAGACAGAACACGTAAATATTTATACACAGAGAGGTGGGGGAGGGGGGGAGGAGGATGGTTACGCGTCGCATTTTCTGTGTGTCGCCCCGGCCTCCTCTCTCTTTTCTTTCAAGAAGTGCGGAGTGATTTGCGGTTTTACCTAATGCGGCCTCGGTCCGCCCTCGGGACTCCTAGAGGGGGTACAGACCAGACAGAACACGTAAATATTTATACACAGAGAGGTGGGGGAGGGGGGGAGGAGGATGGTTACGCGTCGCATTTTCTGTGTGTCGCCCCGGCCTCCTCTCTCTTTTCTTTCAAGAAGTGCGGAGTGATTTGCGGTTTTACCTAATGCGGCCTCGGTCCGCCCTCGGGACTCCTAGAGGGGGTGTCCCTTCTGTTTATCCTTCTCTTTGCTCCAGGCCGCTGTGCTCTCCAGGGGGGCGATGTGTGCGGGGTGCAGCCGGGTGCCCTCCAGCAAGGAGGCCGGCCCGCTGCTCTGCTGGTGCTGGAAGGTGGAGGCGCCCGGGTAGTGGCCGATGACCTCGCTGTAGGTGGGGGGCGGCCCCTCCATGCGCCCGCCGCCCCCGTAGCACGTGGCGCTGATGCCCGAGTTACTGCTGGGGGGGCAGGGGCCGCCCAGCATGGCACTTTCCATCAGGTCGCTGTCGAAGATGGTTCTGTTCGGGGGTGCGCGCACCGACTCCCGGTTCAGCTCTAGCTGCTGCTCGGGGTCCCGCAGCTGGAGCGTGCAGGGGCCCTGGTAGGGAGGGGGCTCCTCTCCGTCCGACAGCGAGATGGTGGGTGGCAGATCGATCTCGTGTTGCAGGTACGGGTAGGTGGGCTGGAAGCGGTGGAAGCGGTCCCGCTGGGCGAAGGCGGGCACAGCCAGGCGGTCGGTGGCCCGGGGTGGGGCATACACCTGCGGCTGGAGGGCAAGAGCCAAGTTAGGATCCTTCCCGCACGTGCAGCAGGGCCCAGCGCGGGGGGGGNCATTCCGGCTGCCCAGGAGGGTTCTTCAAAGAGTAGGAGTGGGCCTCGAGCAGCCACTCTACTAACAGGGAAGGTGCCTCCGACCTGGGGAAGGGAAGCTACTGGGCAGAGGAGCGTCCACGACAGCGGCCTCGGGAGCAGGGGACGGAGGGAGTCCCCCTCCATCACTTGGGGGAGTGATGGAGGGTAGGCAGCGCTAGGACTCACCTCTGGAATTCCATTGCCTGACACCGTGCTCTCTGAGGGCCAGAGGCATCCTTCCTGTATGGGTAGAAGGCCACAATCAAGATAATGAACATATCCATCAACCCAGAGTTTCCTTGGGGACTTGTTTTCTTGAGGATCCCCAGGTAATGCGGTTATCACCTGCAGTCTTGGGGAGTGGGGGGCGGGGGGCGGGGGGAGCTTCGCCTGGAAGATTGTAATTTCCTATGTGGCCGCTAGGGGGCTCTGTAAGTCTCAAAACCGTCCCATCAGGAAAGCAGTTACCCTACACAGACCCACTGGGGTCTAGTTTATTCCCGGCGTGTGGATACAGAGAGCAGATACATAGTTACTGTTAATATGGTCACCCAGGGCCCTTTCGGTGCTGATGTTAGGAATGCCCTGGTGCCAGGCACTGTGCTCAGCTCTTTAAAGCACTAACTCAATTCTCCAGACAAAACAGCGTGTAGCTGAACGGCATCCGCCCAGCTGCTAAGAGGCAGGGCTGGTATCCACACCTTTTCTGCTGCTTCCAGACTCATTCGGACTCAAGCCGGCCCTAGCAGGCTCTGTGGCCCCCGGGTGGGCCCCTGGCACTGCCCACATGGGCATCAGGAAAACATGAGGGCACACCCACCTGCTCCCCATTCAAGTTGGGAGCCCCAGAAAGGGGTGCAAGCAGCCAAGATCAGCTTGGATCAATGTGAACTTGCCTAAAACCCCTCTGTGAGGCCCTCCGTCCAAGGTTCAAACCATCTCTGCCCAGCCACTAGCCCAGGGAGTCTCCACTAGGGAGCTTAGGAATATACCAGTCAATGCTGGGAGGCCCCACTGCAGACCCCAGAATCGCCGGCATTCTTGTCACCTGACTAACCCCAACTTGTGCACCTGGAGGTCACCTCCTCCTCCAGGGAGGCCTCCAAGGACCACCCATCCACCAGAGGCCCCTCGTCAGGCTCCCCCAGCATCTCTGCTCCTGTGCCAGCCCAGCCCCGCTGTGAGTAACCAGGCATCAGCTTGCTGCCCTGCACCTGTCCACAGGCTGAGTCTTAACTTACCCTGTTCCCTGACTCGGTGAATGGCCCTGACACCTTTCCAGGTCCCAGTGCCAGACCCACGCTCTGCTTCTCGCAGCGCCTTCTCTCGCCCCCTCCACTCCCTAACACTTCCTTCTCTTCCTAAAAGCATCCCTGGAAAGCCTGTCCAGCCTGCTCATGGCTTCTCCATCTAGATCAGGGGTCCGAAAGCTGACTCCATCAAGGGCCAGGGGTCTGTCACGCGACTAACACAGCTGCTGCCGGGTGAGTACAGCCACAGCAAGAGTCCGGGAATGAGCCAGGAGAACCTGATCGAGCAGGCAGCCGGCCCAGGTCTGTCTGTACCCAGGTGGCCCCCGACCTGCCCTCAGCTGCAGACTTGGAGCTGCGATCTGTCACTGCAGCGGCTGGCATCTCTGTTGTCATCATCATGCAGTATTTTCTCGCTTCTTTGGTGCAGCTGGGACGTGCGGTCTCAGGGCTTACCTGAACATGAACCCCACTCTCTGACAGATGAGGAAATGAACTCCCAGGGGTCACCCTGAAAAGAGGCCACAGCAGAACAGCTATGGCAGGGGTGGCCTCTGCGCCAAGCAGACGATGGCTGCCTCTGGGTCCCTCCGGGAGGTCACGGGGCCCCAAGACTCTGCAGATGTACCCTGTCTAGCAGGAGCCACAGGGGAGCCGCTACACGTATTTCAGGTCTAACAAGCCTCTGGGTTTACCCAGCCGGGCATCCCCAGGGGCCCATGCAGGTGGCTGGCAGATGTCGAGGGGTACTTTAGCCTCAGATGTTCAGAAACCAGAACCTGGATCCTGGCCTCCATCTGGGCACGAAGTCCCAGTGCTGCCCACATGGCTGTCCCCTTTCCATGGTGACCAGGATCCCTCACATGGGAACCTCTGCCATCTCCCCAGCTCTCACCACTAACATCACCCTTCCTGTGACCCTGTGGGGGGGTGGGCAGGAGAGAGGCGAGCCCCCCCCCCATTTTACAGATGTGCACACTGAGGCTCGGAAGGCGTGAGATGCCCTGCTCTGGAGCATAGCTACCAGGCTGCAATCTTCCCACTTGTCCAAAGTACCCTCTTTTGCACCAGGATCTGAGAGGGGTAAAATAGGCCTCAAGCTGTCGCTTAGAAGCTGTGTGCTGAGGCTGCTGCTGCTAAGTCACTTCAGTCGTGTCTGACTCTGTGCAACCCCAAAGACAGCAGCCCACCAGGCTCCCCCGTCTCTGGGATTCTCCAGGCAAGAACACTGGAGTGGGTTGCCTTTCCTTCTCCACAGAAGCTGTGTGGCCTCAGGCAAATGTTCCCGCCTCTCTGAGCCCCGTTTCTCCTAAGATGGGCAGAGCACCGAGTGCAGACGTGGCAGTGCAGCTGCTGGCTCCGCCCCTTGGGCAACAGCACATGAACACACAGTGAGCCTCAGATGCTTCTGAGCAGTGGCGCGGCGCCCTCCGGGCACACTGGGCCTCAGGGCTGGGGCGCCCCGTGTTCGCGGTCGAGGGACCTGAGCGGATGTGCTCCTTGCCCTGGCAGCCTGGCGATGTACACAAGCGGAGATGCCCGAACCCGCAAGGGATAGGCGGCCCACCAGCCCAACGTGGCCCACTGAGACGTCCCTCAAAGCTGAGGGCCACGGTGGCTGCCCTGGCCTGTTTCTGTCACTGCCCTCCTGACCCTCTGGCCAACACAGGCTCAGGGACGTGCTCCCCGCAGAGTCCCGGGGCTGCCCTCTCTGTGGTCCGCAGCCTGCCGGTCACACAGCTGCTCCTGTCCCGGTTGTTACACTCCACCTCACAGGTGTGGAGATGGAAACTGTTTAGCAATGGGCTCTGCACTGCCTCCTGGTCCATCTGCTGAGGAACACCCACTGGCGGGCAGGGGCGGCCCGAAGGCGCAGGCGAATGAGGGGGCACGTGGGTGTTGAGATCTGGGGGAGGGCGAGGTCCCTTCCTGCTGGGAGCCGCTCCGTCTGCTCCAATTGTGAGCACTCAACCCCAACAGCACATGCACTTGATGGGGGCGTCCAGGCACTCACCGAGGACAAGGCGTCTTCCCTCCTCCTGCTCTGGCTGTGCCGGCCGATGAAGGAGCGAGCAGACAGCTTGTAGTGGCTCAGCAGACACGTGATCACCACCACCATCACCATGACCACCACCACGATGATGGTGATCTCAACGAACTCCAGCTCCGCTGCAAGACCAAGGGGGCACGTGAGACGCTGGGGTTCCCAGAGCAGGCAGGGGCTCGGGGCCAGCTCTCCCCAATACACACACACCCCAACATCCCCGTACACCCCCAACACTCTGCCACGCGCACACACACAAACACAAACACAGATAACACATCCACACACAGACATAGCCATCACACACACAAGACGCACAGAGACACCACCCTCAGGAGGACGGGCGGGTACGAGGGCCACCCCCACCTCCAGAAAGAGGCCTCAGAAAAACCACATTCCGGGAGGTTGCAAACACTGCAACTCTCATTTCTTTTTTTCGGGTGTTTTTTTTTTTCTCCTCCCCAGAAAGCGGAAAAACCCTCAAGTGCTGGAAAAGGAAAGAGGTTATTTTGATCCTGCCAGAGTCGGGGCGGTTTCTGCTGACTCGAGTGGGTCTGTGTCGGGGCCGATCGGCAGGTGGCCAGGCACCATGCCAGCACAGCCCCCAGCAGTGGCAGGTGAGAGGCTGGGGGCCGGGCAGTGACCTGGCTGTGGGGGGGGCGGGGGGGCACAGCCAGCCTCCCGTGGTCCAAGGCTGCCCACAGACAAGCCAGGGAATGTGTCTCCCAAGACCCCAGAGGGCAGGCAGGAAGACCCTCCCCCCCTGCCCCCTGGCACTGACAAGCAATTAGCCGAGGTCTCCCCAGGGGTACAGGTTCAAGCTCAGGGCCACTGACTCAGCGCTTCCCCTTCTCAGACAGACACACGGAAGCTGGAGGAGTGGGGGCGGGCGAAGGTGGGGCATGGAAAGCAGGCAGTGAGGTGCGCTGTGTCACCGTGTGCCATGTGCCACTCACCCGGGGCCTGGCCAGAGCCTGCGAGGGCAGCCCCTCCTGCCACCAGCCTCTGCTTCCAGCGGGAGATCGACTTGTCCCGGGTGGACATGGCTGCTGGTTCGGCAGGACTCCTCCACACACAGCCCGCCCACAGCCCTCTCTAGAGCCCTGGCCGCCCTTCTTCCCGCCCAGGCTCTGCGGGACACCCACCTTCTCCCACCCATGTCAAGCCTTTTTGCCCTGACGTGCCCAAGTCTGCGTGACGCTGTCAGTTGGGTGGGTATGCCCCCTGGGGGACACGTGGCAATGTCTGAGGACACTAGTGGCTCAGACTGGTGTCACTGGTGACACACTAGTGACACAACCGAAGGCGCTCCCAGAGGCTAGAGGGTGAGAGCCAAGGTGTTGCTTAACAGCCTACAGTCCATAAGACCACAGGGGCAAAGAACGTGCCAGGGCTGAGCGTCGCTGTGCAGGGCTGGGCCTATATATGGGTGCTTTTTCATCATCCTGCCTCGCAGGTGAGGGGACCCAGGTTCAGGTCATGTGACAGACTGCCCGCTGGTGACTCCCTCATTGGATGTCCACTGCAGTACCCAGAATCCCATCTGGAGCCTGGGTCCTGGCTCCAGCCTGGGGGGTGGGGGTGGGAGCCACATCCTTATCTTGCTCTGGGACGGACAGGAGGCACGATGAAGTAGCAGGGATTTCGGTGCGTCCTTCTTGATGCCTGAGAAGGCTGGGCCCCGCCTGGCAGGAAATCGGACAAGCCTCAGACCCTCAGAGGGACTCGCTCCCTTTCCCGCCAGGAGGGTGCGGGGCCTGAGCTGGCAAAGGCCGGGACGTTGGCCTGGAACCCAGTAGCTGTGGCCACACCTCCTGCCTCCCCAGACAGGCTGGTCTGGGGCCGGTGCGCTAGGGCCTGGGATAAAGCTGCCCATTCAGGGGACACACAGGCTGGCTTTGTGCAACACCCACACCCCCTCCCCAGAGGGGCCTGCAACCCCTCCCCCAACACCATGCACTCTTCACCCCGGCCCGGACCTGGGGGTAGGCACCCTTGCCCTCCTCTGCCCGTCTCCAGGGGCCCTGCCCACGCCTGCCCTGAAGCAAGGGAGGTGTCTGTGTCTCCATCCCAGGCCTGGGGGCCTGCAGGCTCCTGGCCAGGCCGCTGCCCTCCTCTAGGTAACATCCAGTGGGGAGGCAACAGGGCTGGAGGTGTCCTATTGGGTCAACAGATGAGGCCCCATGGGCTGAGTGGGCGTGAACAAAGCCCACAGCTCTCCCGACCCCCAAAGGGCGGGAGGACCTGATTTCTGGGGTGCAGTGTCAGAGTGAGAGAATCACCCCCTGAAAGGAGCCCAGGGTGCTGAAGGCACTAACATGATCGCACTGGTTCCTGGGCCACAACCCCACACAAATCCACATGGGGGACGACGGGGCGAAATTCTCAGGGGACCACAAAGCGCTTCCAGGCTCTATTCTGGAAGCCAGAGGCCTGGGGTCGTGGCCAGAAGGGAAAGGAGACTCCTAGGGTTGCAGAGTCCCTGAGGCGGCTCTGGGGTTGGCACAGCACTCCATGGGGACGCCCAGGCTGTCTCTGTGACCCTCACTCACTCTGGGTCCATCCCAGTTTCCCCACGTGGAAGGGAGAGGCTGTGTTGGGGCCCACATGGCCAGCATTCAGGGAACACTCCCTCAATGTGACCATGGTTAATAGGGGCTCCCCAGCATACCAGCCAAAGCAAACAAGGACAGTCCAAACCTATATGTCTGAAGAGAGAGGGTCAAGCAGGACCCAGCTGGATATTCCAGGGTGTGCACAGACACGGGGTCTTCCTAGGTGGTGTTAGTGGTAAAGACTCTACCTGCCCATGCAGGAGACGTAAGTGATGGGTTCGATCCCTGGATCAGGAAGATCCCCTGGAGAAAGGCATGGCAACACACTCCAGTATTCTTGCCTGGAGAATCCCATGGACAGAGGAGCCTGGCAGGCTACAGTCAATGGGGTCACGCAGAGTCGGACACAACTGAGCGACTGAGCATGCGGAAAGACACGGAGACACGGGAACAGGGGGATTGAGGGGGTCAGGAGAAGCCCCCCAACCAACAGGGGACTCTCCCAACCCATAAGGCAAAAATAAGCCTAGGCTGGGTGTCTTGACCTTGGCCATGGGGTGAGGGGGCTCTGGTCCCCTGGAGAGCACAGTGAACTTTCACACTTAGGGTGCTCCTTCCTGGAAACTCTGCCTTCAGGGGACATGAACTCACCTCTTTGGGACAGGCATCAGAAAGCATCTGCTGGAATACGGGGCAAATGGGGGTCCTGAGGGCATTCGCATCCACAGTCCCGTCCCCACCCAAGCAACAAACAGAGCTATGGGTGGCCACCCTCTTAACACAGGCTGTGCTGTCCACTTGCCCCAAGCTCCACCTGGGCCCTAGTTCTGCTTGACCTCATCTGCCTGCCTCTCTGGATCTTTGTGCTCAGCTCCTCACTCCTGCTCCCACTGCAGGCATCACTAATCGAGCAAGAGCTCCTCCTCATCAGGTCAACAGGGTGCTCCAGACATGCACTGCTAGCTGAAACCCCAGCAGGCCAGACAGCCCCCAGGCAGGCTGGGCCAGTGCAGACCCAACTCCCCATCTCTCCAGAACCTAGAAACACTTGGTGAAGCTGCCTGGCCTTTAACGCCGGCAGCATATTCAAAGAGTTTTAAAAGCAACGAGAAGCCAAAGTCTGCAGGATGGGTGGCTTCTAGATTTCCAGCCAAGAGAGGAGCCCCCAAGATGCAGAGCCACACCGATCCTGCCTCAGCATCCTCAGTCTCACAGGCTTCCCTTTACCTGGACGTGGGACCAGGTGCCCAGCACACTGGAGGAAGGGATAGGTCCAACTGCTGCCCTCCACTCAGTTCAACTCTCCCGTGACCACGGGGCTCACAGCAAAGCCTGGTCACAAACAAAGGGGAATCAGAACAGGAGGGGGTGGCGGACTGGTCCCCAGCCCAAACTCCCTGTTGTCATAGCAACCACTCACTGGGACTACAGTCAGGATGCTAACATGTACAACACATGCGCCGCCCTGCGCTGAGCCCACCTCCCCCAGGTCTACGAGAGCCATCACCATCCTATTGTGTAGACGAGCCAACCAAGGCACAGACAGTTCCTCCAGATCAAAGGGCAGGGCCAGTCCCAAATCCAGAGCCTCCTTGAAGGAGCGAGAGGGGAAAGGGCCTTTATCTCTGCTAAATGCTCCCAGCTTTCCTGAAGTATTTGTCAGTTCCCCCGCCTATGTGGGAACACCTCAGAATATGGCTAGTCCTGCATCTGCCAGCTGCTGGCCGTGTGACCCTGGGCATATGCACCCCTGAGAGCTCCAGGAAAGATGAATAAGTACATGTCAAGGGCTCAGAACAGGGCGGGAGACAGTGGGTGATCCACTGTCACCACCGTCACAATCCCCTCCATGCCTTTGGGACAGCAGGCACCCTTCATCCAGGCTGATGCCCTGGAAACACTGAGCATGCTTTCACGGGCCTCTGTCCCAGGGTCAGTCAGAAAAGGTCACCCAGGGTGGTGGCTGGACTTACGGGCACCGGTCCCTGCTTAGAGGACCTGTGCAGAGAACAGGAGTCTTTGGGGAGGAAACATCACACTTCCCTCGTTCTGATCTGGGCGTCAGGTCCGCTTACCATGGGGCAGCGGTCCTGTCATTTTTCTTGGTAATTTCCCCCTTGCGGTGGGTGATGGATGCAGCAGGTTCTCTGGGGGTGGCCAAGCCCATCTTCTACATGCAAAGTAAGGTCACTCTTATTTAATTGAGCATCTTCTTTCCTCGTGGAATAACTTCAAATTAGCAGCTCCGTCCGCCTCACTGGCGCAGCCTGACTCTGCTTTTGTGTCTCGTCCTCTAGGGACGGAGGCAGTCACTTTGAGGTGTGCATACGGGCATCTCTGGCCCTTTCCCAGCTCGCCTGACACTAATGAGGGGTAGTGTCTGGGAGCCCCCTCAGGGCCAGGTGTGGCCCGAATCTCTTTGGATATCATTGTATTGAATCCTCAGCTGCATTCTGTGAAACAGACACTAATATGACCCCCGCCGCCAACTTTACAGATGAGGAAACCGAGGCTGCGAGAAGGGAGATGACTGGCCAAAGGCCACACGGTTCAAGACCCCAAACCCCCAAGCCTGTGCTTTCAGGGATGGGTTAGGCCGACAGCCCCACACCCAATGGTCCTGGGTACCGTGGTCCCAGAATGTCAGGAACAGTGTTGCTTCAGGTCAGGCACTCGTGTGGAATGGGACTGGTTGCCAGGGTAGATCAAGACTGCCCTAGAGCATCACTTGCCATGTGGTCCATGAAGCCAGTATCTTGACCAGTGGTCCCCACCTCCCCACCAGCACAGAAGAAAGTCACAGGATGGTTGTTAGAAAGGCCTTGTGCCTTGCATTCGGGGGAGCTCTGGGCACCTCCCACGAAACTGCATAAAGACACAGCTGCCTTCTCCTCTGTCTCTACCTGAGTGCCAAGCATCTCCCCACTTAGTTCCCACAAACCCCCGAGGGGCAGTGTCGGTCCTGACCCCATGGGTTCCTTCCCCGCAGCTGGGGGAGCCAGGATGAGCTCTCAGAATGCTTATTTTAAAATAAAATTGAACTGAATAAAAATTCATGTGAGGCTTTAAAAGGAACCCAAATCTACCAAAATATAGTTCTCAAACTCTCAACCAGACTTTCGATATAGGAAGAACATACAGGATCACACAAGTGACCTGGGATACTATCACATTAAATGCGACCCGGCAGGTTTCCATGGATAGGAAGTCTGTGGTTTCTACTGGCGACCGGATTGCAAGTAGCTGCTGATGCCCTGTGGCTTGGTACCCGTGTTCCTGTTAGGGGTGGTTAAGGTGAAGATGCAATTCTTTTGCAACCAAGTTTATGGCCCCCTGTTCTGAGTGAAGGAGCCAAACCTAAACCAAACGCAGGAGTCTCAGTTCAAACCCCTGTCCGGCTGCTTCCTGGCTGTAAATGGGGAGAGGGCTGGTGCAGAATTTGCCATGCAACGTGCGGGCACAACCATCACTGGGTTTTCAGTTAATCATCAGAGAAGCAGCCGGATGCTGGAGATCTTTTCTCTTTCCTTGGCTGGAGAGCTGGGCCAGAGTCCACCCAGCTCCTGCCAGCCCACAGGAGGTTTCCAGACCAGACGACCCCCCCACCACCCCCCGCCCTGTGTCTGCTCCGGGCGGAGGGGCAGCCGGCGTGCTCCCTGGTTAACAAGCAGTCCGTGCAGGCGGCCCTGTCTGGCCTCCTGGCCGCACACTGAGGAATTAGGAATTGGCACTGTCTGAAATTTATGAAAATCTAATCTCGTTAGGCCTGCCTGGATGAGACTGGCCGGGGCAGGCCTCATTGTCATTCTGAGGAGCCCCAGCCAGCCTGGGGTTCCTGCCACTTCATTTACTGCCCCTCCCCCACCACCGCATTTGAATAAGAACCCAGCTCCTTTCCCCCCCTGGAATTTCAAATAAAATTGAGCCAGACGTCAAAGGAATAACTTTCTGATCACTCCTGGTGCCATTTCAAACACCCCTGACGGCACATTGATTTCTTAGGGTAAGACCGTTTGTAAGTAAAAGAATGGATCTTTCTCTTAAGGATCGAGAGGTGGGCAGAAATCTAGGCCAGTTTTCTCATTTTTAAAGACAGACTGTACGCTTACCCAGCCCCTACTCTGTGCCAAGCATGCAGCTGGGCGCCAGGCGCCTGATAGCGGAGCACATAACCATGAGATACTGTCCGTGACGCTGCCCAGTGTTGGGTGCAGGGCGGCGAGGGAAAGCCTTGCACTGGGGCCCGGGGCTCCCCGCATTGCTGCTCACGGCAGAGTTCGGAGCACTGATTCAGAACACAAAGTGTGCCCCCGAGATTCCTGGGTTCGAATCCCAACTTTGCCACTTTAACCGTGACCTCAGGCACATCACTTAGTGTCCTCATCTGGGGGAGAAAACAGGGAGGGCTGACCCAGTTCCCATCCCATGTGGCTGTGGTGAGAACTGTACTGGTCAGTTTGCAGCCACAGACTCAGGTTGGCAGCGCCTCTGCGAGAACACCCGAGAAGCCTCATTATGTGAAATCCAGAACCCCAGGCCTGGGCCACACCACACGGACCTGAGCTGGGCGGTGGAATCACAGTGGCTGGAGAAGGCCCAGCAAGGCGGTCCCTCTGCCAGCACCGTAGCTGACAGACGGTGCAAGCTGGGAGCATCTCTGAAAAGCAAAGTAACAATCTCTCAAAATTTTCAAGCGAGAACTCCTGACCAGACAAATCACCTCCTGGGTATTTATCTCCACACACAGGTTTTCTGGGAACCTCTGCCTTTAGCTCTCTGTTCTAGTGAGGATTTTGTTCTGTGCTCTGTGAAAAAAAAAGTGGAAGGTGAGTCGCTCAGTCGTGTCCGACTCTTTGCGACCCCATGGACTGTTGCCCACCAGGCTCCTCTGTCCGTGGGATTCTCCAGGCAAAAGTACTGGAGTGGGTTGCCATTCCCTTCCCCAGAGGATCTTCCCGACCAGGGATAGAACGAGCATCTCCTGCATTGCAGGCAGATTCTTCACCGTCTGAGCCACCAGGCAGGGAAGCCTCTGTGCTCTGTAAGAGGACCAAACACAGCCCACTCCAGGGCCTTTGAATGAGCCCCTCCTTCTGTCTGGAATGATCTTACCCACAAGCCTGTGCTTGCTACCCCCTCACCTCCTTCCTGGTCTCCATTCCAGTGTCACTTACACAGGAAGCATGCTGAACATCCTGTCTGCATCAGTGTCTGCCCTGGTCCCTGGGACCCATGTCCCAAGCCTGCTTCATGGTTCTCTGTAGCTCTCATCAGGGGCTTGCGCCTCTCCGTCCCAGAACGCCAGTGTCCATCGCTCATTCTCTGTGTCCCCAGCACCTTCCCCAGGGCAGGCACAAAAGAAATGCATGGCATAAAGGATTACAGTGTTCTCAAGTATAAAGAGAGAAGGCAATGGCACCCCACTCCAGTACTCTTGCCTGGAAAATCCCATGCATGGAGGAGCCTGGTGGGCTGCAGTCCATGGGGTCGCTAAGAGTCAGACACGACTGAGCGACTTCACTTTCACTTTTCATTTTCTTGCATTGGAGAAGGAAATGGCAACCCACTCCAGTGTTCTTGCCTAGAGAATCCCAGGGACGGGGGAGCCTGGTGGGCTGCCATCTATGGGGTTGCACAGAGTTGGACACGACTGAAGCGACTTAGCAGCAGCAGCAGCAAGTATAAAGAGGAGTGCAGGGAGGCCCACTGCAGGTGAAAAGGCAAAAGCCCTGGGAACCACTTAAATGTTCCCCCCCCGCCCCGCCCAAGGGGCTGACACAACCTAGGAAGCCACTGCTAGCAGATTTGTGTACAATGACAAATTATACACAGATTTGTGCTTCTTCCTGAGCAAGAGAAGCTATCCAATAAGACGGGACCATTCTTGTTTAAAAAAGCACAGACGTCTGTATTTTAAAATAAAAGTGATTCGGGTGATGCATATGAACTTCTGTGAGTGATTACATGCGTCTACATGGCCCAAGGGCCAGGCATGGTTACCCTGGGGGTGCCCAAGAGGGGATGGCTCCTTCCTTGTAATACACACTCCTGCACACTCACCTTTGAGCACGGGCAATTACATTCACAGGAAAAGAGACAAAGCATCTGCTGGTCTCCAAACCAGGTGGCTGATCCCTGGATGGAGGTTCCCAGAGGTCTCCTGGCAAAGATGCTGTCATCATGGGTCTAGCAGAACTTCTTGGGGGCTGGGAGGAGGCTGGGTCAAGCCCCTCAGCCTGGGATAGAGGGCAGTGGAGCCCTGGCTTTGGGTGCCTCTCATGGGCTCTGGGAGTTTAGGTGCTGAGCTAGGGTTGCTCTTCATGCGGCAGGAGAGGGCCTGACCGCCCTTCCATGGTGCCCTGGCTGAGGAGCCCAAGGTGATACCCAGGTGCCAGGTGGTCGTCTAGTCCCCTCACCTGGAGAGGGGAGACACGTGTGGCTGAACACAAAGCTGCCCTGTTAGACTGTGTCTCCCTCCTCTCTCCAGCACCGGCTGAACTGACGGCCACTCTGGGGATGAAAGTGCTGTATTATAGAGCAAATGGGACGACAGGAGATGGGCCACACTCACACCGCCCCTTCCATCCACCTGAGCCATCTCCAGCCTTTCCTCGCCTGGCTGACTTCTTCCCTCCCTTCCCTCTTCCCCAGCTGGACTGCACCTGTGTGCACAAGTATACATGAACACACACACACTTTTCTGCTGGGCTTCCCCCTGATCCCTCCCTGAGCTCCCCAGCACGCGGGCATCACTCTCTCAACTCTTGTATACCCTACTCTGCTCAAGAGCATCTCAGGATGGGAGCACCAGATCTCAGCTCTGTAGCCTGTCCACCGGAGCCTAACAGAGAAGGCTCCACACTGGTCTGTCCCAGTGTCGGTGGAAGCGTTCGGAAGCCCAGGGGACCATACAGTCAAGGTGCACTAATTAGCCAACAAATACAGGGCCAGGTGTAAAGGATGTGAGCGATAAACCATCAGTCCCACATACCCTTCTGTGTTGTGCATCTCCTTTAACTAGAAAGACACCTAGTCCTGCATGTAGGCGAACTACCTTCTTGAACCCAAGTGACAACGTGTGCAGCGCTTCACTCATTTTGGGGCTTCAGCCCACACATTCTGAGGTCACCTTGCAGGAGGTCACCTGAGAGAGGGCTGCAGCTGGGTGATGGGTGAGCCCTGAGTCTCAAAGTGTGTGTGTGGGAATGGGGAGGTAAAATCAACTCCACAGCGAGCAGAGGGCCTGTGTAATCATTTTAGAGCCTCGTGATTAAACGCTCCTTCAATAAGGAAAGACAAAGCCGTGCCTTTTATCTTTCTTGCTATTACCCAAATGGAAAGAACTAATGGGATTTTTTTTCCTATTGTCACCGACATCGAACATCTTTAAACACCCACTGTCAGCAAAATATCAATCACTGTTCGAGAGTTATTGGCAGAATGGAGTGAATTTGTGGTGAGAGAGAACGGTTTCTGTCAATGGACACGGAGGTGCAATGGAAAGTTATTTAAAATAAATCAAATGCGCTTTGTTACTTGAGGAGAGGAGGCATGGGTGAGTGTGCTGTCTGTGGTGGCAGCATCAATGACCGTAATCAGCTTGGAGGGTGTCGTGGCAGGACCTATCAAAATCTAAAAGGCACGCTACCTTTCCAGCTTGCAATTTTAACTTCCAAGATTGTATCCGACAGAAAAATCCTCAGAAGGACCTGAGAGCATACACGTATAAGGATACTTCTGCAGGGTTTTTTGTGACTGTGAACAACCAGAGACCATCTAAATTCCACTAAACTAACCCTCGTATATATGTATCTCACTGTCTTACCATTATATGACCGCAAAATCCCATTCCTGGGCATGTAACCAGAGGAAGCCATAATTCAAAAGGATTCATGCACCCCAGTGTTCACTGCAGCACTGTTTGCAACAGCCAGGACATAGAGGCATGTCCACGGACAGAGAAATAGATAAAGAAGACACGATACATACACACCATAGAATATTACTCGGCCATCAAAAGGGACAACATAGTGCCATTTGCAGAGACCTGGATGAAACTAGACACTGTCATACAAAGTGAAGTACGTCAGAAGAGAAAAAGAAATATCCTTTATGCATGCATGCATGCTCAATCATGTCTGACTCTTTGCAAACCCATGGACTGTAGCCTGCCAGGCTCCTCTGTCCAAGCAATTTTCCAGGCAAGATTACTGGAGTGGATTGCGACTTCCTTCTCCAGGGGATCTTCCCAACCCAAGGATCAAACCCTGTCTCTTGCGTTTCCTGCATTGGCAGGTGGATTCTTTGCCACTCTGCCATCTGGGAAGCCCATATCACTTATATATTCAATATAGAAAAATGGTACAGATGAACGTACTGGCAAAGNCAGGAGAGGGCCTGACCGCCCTTCCATGGTGCCCTGGCTGAGGAGCCCAAGGTGATACCCAGGTGCCAGGTGGTCGTCTAGTCCCCTCACCTGGAGAGGGGAGACACGTGTGGCTGAACACAAAGCTGCCCTGTTAGACTGTGTCTCCCTCCTCTCTCCAGCACCGGCTGAACTGACGGCCACTCTGGGGATGAAAGTGCTGTATTATAGAGCAAATGGGACGACAGGAGATGGGCCACACTCACACCGCCCCTTCCATCCACCTGAGCCATCTCCAGCCTTTCCTCGCCTGGCTGACTTCTTCCCTCCCTTCCCTCTTCCCCAGCTGGACTGCACCTGTGTGCACAAGTATACATGAACACACACACACTTTTCTGCTGGGCTTCCCCCTGATCCCTCCCTGAGCTCCCCAGCACGCGGGCATCACTCTCTCAACTCTTGTATACCCTACTCTGCTCAAGAGCATCTCAGGATGGGAGCACCAGATCTCAGCTCTGTAGCCTGTCCACCGGAGCCTAACAGAGAAGGCTCCACACTGGTCTGTCCCAGTGTCGGTGGAAGCGTTCGGAAGCCCAGGGGACCATACAGTCAAGGTGCACTAATTAGCCAACAAATACAGGGCCAGGTGTAAAGGATGTGAGCGATAAACCATCAGTCCCACATACCCTTCTGTGTTGTGCATCTCCTTTAACTAGAAAGACACCTAGTCCTGCATGTAGGCGAACTACCTTCTTGAACCCAAGTGACAACGTGTGCAGCGCTTCACTCATTTTGGGGCTTCAGCCCACACATTCTGAGGTCACCTTGCAGGAGGTCACCTGAGAGAGGGCTGCAGCTGGGTGATGGGTGAGCCCTGAGTCTCAAAGTGTGTGTGTGGGAATGGGGAGGTAAAATCAACTCCACAGCGAGCAGAGGGCCTGTGTAATCATTTTAGAGCCTCGTGATTAAACGCTCCTTCAATAAGGAAAGACAAAGCCGTGCCTTTTATCTTTCTTGCTATTACCCAAATGGAAAGAACTAATGGGATTTTTTTTCCTATTGTCACCGACATCGAACATCTTTAAACACCCACTGTCAGCAAAATATCAATCACTGTTCGAGAGTTATTGGCAGAATGGAGTGAATTTGTGGTGAGAGAGAACGGTTTCTGTCAATGGACACGGAGGTGCAATGGAAAGTTATTTAAAATAAATCAAATGCGCTTTGTTACTTGAGGAGAGGAGGCATGGGTGAGTGTGCTGTCTGTGGTGGCAGCATCAATGACCGTAATCAGCTTGGAGGGTGTCGTGGCAGGACCTATCAAAATCTAAAAGGCACGCTACCTTTCCAGCTTGCAATTTTAACTTCCAAGATTGTATCCGACAGAAAAATCCTCAGAAGGACCTGAGAGCATACACGTATAAGGATACTTCTGCAGGGTTTTTTGTGACTGTGAACAACCAGAGACCATCTAAATTCCACTAAACTAACCCTCGTATATATGTATCTCACTGTCTTACCATTATATGACCGCAAAATCCCATTCCTGGGCATGTAACCAGAGGAAGCCATAATTCAAAAGGATTCATGCACCCCAGTGTTCACTGCAGCACTGTTTGCAACAGCCAGGACATAGAGGCATGTCCACGGACAGAGAAATAGATAAAGAAGACACGATACATACACACCATAGAATATTACTCGGCCATCAAAAGGGACAACATAGTGCCATTTGCAGAGACCTGGATGAAACTAGACACTGTCATACAAAGTGAAGTACGTCAGAAGAGAAAAAGAAATATCCTTTATGCATGCATGCATGCTCAATCATGTCTGACTCTTTGCAAACCCATGGACTGTAGCCTGCCAGGCTCCTCTGTCCAAGCAATTTTCCAGGCAAGATTACTGGAGTGGATTGCGACTTCCTTCTCCAGGGGATCTTCCCAACCCAAGGATCAAACCCTGTCTCTTGCGTTTCCTGCATTGGCAGGTGGATTCTTTGCCACTCTGCCATCTGGGAAGCCCATATCACTTATATATTCAATATAGAAAAATGGTACAGATGAACGTACTGGCAAAGCAGAAACACAGTCACAGCTGTAGAGAAAAACCTTATGTGTACCACTGTGGGAAGAGGAGTGGGATGAATTGGGAGATTCGGATGGACATGTTTTATACGAAGTATAAAACAGATAACTAATGAGAACCTACGGTTTAGCACAGGGAACTCTACTCAGTGATCTGTGGTGACCTCCATGGGAAGGAAATCTAAAAAAGATTGGGTATATGTATCGGTATAACTGATTCCCTTTACTGTATAATAGGAACCAACAACATTGTAAAGCAACGAAATGCCAATAAAAATTACACACACACTAAAAGACAGGTAAATCCTACAGTGGGGTTTCCCAGCCTTGGTGCTACTGAGATTTTGGGGCTGGATAATCCTCTGCAGTGGGGCCTATGCACTGTAGAATGTTTAGCAACATGTCTGGCCTCTGCCCACTAGAAACCAGTAGCACCATCACAGTCAAGTTGTGACAACCAAAAGTGTCTGCTGACATTGCCCAGTGTCTCCAGGGGAGCACAGAACCATGCCTGGCTGAGAACAGCTGACCTATATAGGTTTGAGGATGGATGGCTATTTTTGCAATTATTGCCAAGCAGAAATAATGAAACCGGAACAGTATCTATAATATGCACCCATTTTTATAGCAAAAACGAGGATAAAAATCAAATTGTTCATGATGACTACTACTGAAAGAAGCCATCTATCCTTTATTCTTTTTGTATTTCTATATTGTTTGCAGTTTTTACAGCAAACATGGACAGCTTTAGTTTCACCAATCCTAATTTACATACCAAAGAGACCGGGGCGCGTGTGCCTGTGTGTGTGTGAGTTTCGGAACACGGTGACAACGTGACTCTGGCTTGCCCTCGCCACTTGGGAGTCACCGTGTGCTCCTTGGAAACCAGCAGTGTTTCTCTCAATTACTGATTTTCAAGAGCCTGGTGTTTCCCAACATGAGCTCAGAGGGGCTTGGGGGCAGCGCCAGGAGAGGGGATGTGAAGGGGGCCCGGTCTCCAAGCCTCTCTGACAAAGAGCTCAGCTCTGAATTGGCCCACAATGCGGCCGGGATTGAGCCACTTTTCAATAGCTCCTCCATCAAAACAGCGGCCGCGTGCTGGGGGCCTTCAGGGTCGGCGGGACCGGTTTGGTCAGGAAGGGTCTCAGCGCCAGCTGGGGGTGCCCTTTTCCATTAGGACCATGAACAGCCCAGCTATTCTAGGTCTCATCCAGAGCAGAGGCAGGCGATGCAATGACGGTCAAGGTCACATGGCAGGAGAGGCCAAAGAAACTGTGAGGGCAGAATGGGTTCTCCTACACCCCGGGGCTCTCTGGAACTGAATTGGATTCAGCAAACACAGGAGCAGGGTGAGCAGAAGCCCTGGAGTGGGCTGCCTGGGCCCAAACCCCAGATCTACCCATGGCCAGACGTGTTACCTAAGGACATGGCTAAATTCCTTATCAAGCGCCCAGTACATATCAAGTGGCCCATAAGCATCAGTTATTATCCACAAGGACTCGTGTGACTCTCCTGGGACCCTGGCCTCCCATTTTTCATGCCAATTGCCTCCTGACAGCCCGCACAGTCCTCTTGGACCGGCAGCATCTCAGCTGCCCTCCGAGCAGAACCTCTGCTTCCCTCTGGCAGGGCCTTTGCCCAGGCTGATCCACCTGCCTGGGACACTCTCTCGCCTCCTGTTCCTTCTAATCCAGCTTCTGACCCCAGGTCCAGTTGGCCCTGTGGCCACTTCCTTCTCTGGCTTTCCCTGGCAGTTGTAAGCTCTCCCATGTAACTAGAAGTTTCTTTTGTAAACAGCACCCAGGCTGTCTGCTATGACTTCCTAGAAAATGCATGTCATGACTTAGCCATGCCTTGGTCTGTGTCTTACTGTCACTGTCTGTCTGCCCATCAGCATGCGGTCTCCTTGTCCTGCAGCTTCCCCACAGCCAGCATGAGACTGGCAAGCAGGAGCCTTTCTGCCCAGTCTTTGAAGGACTCCTCTTCAACCCTCAAAGCCCAGCTATTGTTGCTCCAGAGAAACTTTTACATGCTATTACAGTGCCAAACCCTGGCCATCACCATGTGGGACTCCCAGCTCCAAGGAAGAAGGCATCCCCTTTACTGGTCTCTCCCTGGTATCTGGCCTACCCTGGAGCTCAGGCAGCAAAGAAACTTGCATTGGTCAACACACAGTCAGGCAAGCAGCCAGGAGCCTGGAACCTCCAGAGCAGTGCAGGGACTCGAGATGCAGACCTACAGTGGGGAGCTGGTGCTAAGATCAGCCAACAAGGAGTGGCAGTTCTCACGTGCCTTCCCAAATCCTCTGCTTGGAGCAGAAGGGTACCTTGTATTACACACTGAATCTGTGTCCCCCCCTAAAATAATACATGGAAGCCACAACTCCCAAATGTGGCTGTATTTGAAGATGGGGCCTCCAGGTAAGTGATTAAGGATAACTGGGTTCACAAGGGTGGAGCCCTGGTCCTATAGGATTACTGTCCTTATAAAAAGAGAGATCAAAGGGAATTCACTGGTGGTTCAGTGGTTAGGACTCAGAGCTTTCACTGCTGGGGCCTGGGTTTAATCCCTGAGTTTGAGCAAGCTCTGGGTATTAGTGATGAACAAGGAAGCCTGATGTACTGCAGTCCATGGGCTCGCAAAGAGTCAGACATGACTGAGTGGCTGAACTGTGAACTGCACTGGGGAACTAAGATTCTGCAAGTTGCACAATGCAGCCAACAGAAAAAACAAAAAGGAAGAGAGACCTCAGAGCTCACTTTCTCTGCACACATGCCAAGGAAAGCCCATCTGAGGACACAGCAAGAAGGCAGCCGTGTATGCCTGAGGGAGAGCCTTCACTGGCACCCTGAACTTAGACACGAGCTCACTAACACGTCTTGAATAGTAGGAGCTGATGTAGGAGACTGGCTGGCTGCAAACTGTGGAAGTGGCAAACCTGCCCTGCGTGGGGGACAGATGGCTTGGCGGGGGGGGGGGGGAGCTATGGAGACACAAATGTACCCGTGGGGACAGCAACAGCCTGCCCATAACCCCATGCATGACCCCAGGGCCTCTGTGACCTTATTTCCCACGAGGGATGTTCTCTTCTGTGGTCTCCTTCCAACCTCAGGGACTCTGCTGTCCCACACGATCATTCCAGGAGCGCATTCACCAAGCATCTGCTATGTGCTGGGCCCAGACCCTGGGAGTTGAGGTTTCCCAGGGTGATAAATAAATCCTGCCCTCCACAGCAAAAGGGTTCAAACCTGTGCTGCCAGAAACCTGGCTAAACTTATTTCTGGGACAGACGACTGATGGTCTGGACTCTCCCAAGGCCATTCATTCTAACAACACACCTACAACAGGCATGGCCCCAGCTCCCAGGGCTTCCCAGGCCTGAGCTGTCATCTCATGGACCTTTCCCAGCGGCTCCAGGGTTGGGGGGTTTAGTCCTGTGGCACCCTTGTTACACGGACGGGGGACCTGAGATTTGGAACTCACACAGATCTCTATGTGGGGCCTGGTATCCTAACTGCTGTCCTCTGGACCAGAAACTCAACACAAAGGCGCAGCACAAACCACTGCCTCCCGGCGGCCCCAGCTGAAATGGTCCCTCACTCTGGCTCACTGCCTCTTGTCCCACAGCAAGAGCAGCAGCCAGCAAAGGCCGATTCACCAGGGGCCAGACTGGACCACAAGGTGACACAGGCGCTGCATGCTGGCTGGGGAGGTGGGGCGGCTCATCGCCTGGATGTGGGATGCAGGTCCAAGAAAGAGTCCAGACCCGTGGGGAGGAATTCCTGACTGAGAGTTTGTTTACAGACTTGGGGGGCTGGGTGGGGGCTCTAGGAACCAAGGAGGGATATCCTGACAGTTGGCCACTGCATGGACCCCCTGGCCGGGAGGAGCTCAGGTGGGGGGGTGACCACACCCCTGCAGAACCCTGCCCACCACACCCCAGCAGGTGGGAGCATCAGTGTCTGTCTCTGCCTCTCTCCAAGGGCCCGCAGGTCAGGGTTTGTCTGAGGGTGTCTGTGCACCTGTCTCCTACTGTTGACTTCCTGTGTCCCTATGTCCTTCTCTTCAAGCTGTCAGTCTTTCTGAGGGTCTCCTGTGGGTGCACGTGTGCACATGTGTTTCTGTGTGTGTTTGAGATTGTCTGGCGTCTAAATCTGTCCAGTCTTTCCCTGTGGTGCTCATGAGTCCCTTCCTCTTTCTTTTTTGGATGATGAATGACACAAATCCCCAGAGGGCAGTGAAAACCCTCCCAGACGCCAGACGCCTCCCCGAAAGCGGTCTGCCGCTCCATGGTCTCCACCCCACGGGTGAGGCTACTCCAGCCCTTGTATCATTTCCTCTTGAACATCTTCCAGCAGCAGAGAAATCCCAAACAATGGAAAGAACAAGGTTCTCTGAGGAACACAGAGGCTCATGGTAGGACTGAGATGTGGACCAGCAGGGCAGTGGGAGGCAAGCAGCCTGGTTTCAGACTTGAGTCCAGACATCCCACTTCCTGTGTGACCTTGGCCCCCTGCTCTGCTTCCCTACCGTAAAGCATGGATCAGTAACAGCATCACCTGCCAGGATGACTGAGGAGTACCTGAGCCAGTGTTCATGGGGTTCTCAAGGCAAGCGTACTGAAGCAGTTTGCCATTCCCTTCTCCAGTGGACCATGTTTTGTCAGCAAATTCTGACATTTTGAGCAAACTCCAGGAGATGGTGAAAGACAGGGAAGTCTGGTGTGCTGCAATCCACGGGGTCGCAAAGAGCCAGACATGACTTAGCGACTGAACACCACCACCCCCCAGTGGCCCCATCCCAAACATACTCACCTCTCACCTCACTCTGCATCTCCCGATGGCCAGTCTTGGCCACGAGGGGCCATGCAGTGTGTGTTAGGAGCCTGGATTTTCTGCTCTTTCCCACAGGGCTTCCCAGGTGGCTCAGTGGTAAATCTGCCTGCTAATGCAGGAGACGTGGGTTCGATCCCTGGGTCAGGAGGATCCCCTCAACAAGGGAATGGAAACTCACCCCAGTATTCTTGCCTGGAGAATCCCACGGACAGGGGAGTGTGGTGGGCTATAGTCCATCCAACTCTGCAACCCCATGTACTGTAGCCCGCCACACTCCCAGGGGGGGGGGGGGGCGTCTATGGAGACACAAATGTACCCGTGGGGACAGCAACAGCCTGCCCATAACCCCATGCATGACCCCAGGGCCTCTGTGACCTTATTTCCCACGAGGGATGTTCTCTTCTGTGGTCTCCTTCCAACCTCAGGGACTCTGCTGTCCCACACGATCATTCCAGGAGCGCATTCACCAAGCATCTGCTATGTGCTGGGCCCAGACCCTGGGAGTTGAGGTTTCCCAGGGTGATAAATAAATCCTGCTCTCCACAGCAAAAGGGTTCAAACCTGTGCTGCCAGAAACCTGGCTAAACTTATTTCTGGGACAGACGACTGATGGTCTGGACTCTCCCAAGGCCATTCATTCTAACAACACACCTACAACAGGCATGGCCCCAGCTCCCAGGGCTTCCCAGGCCTGAGCTGTCATCTCATGGACCTTTCCCAGCGGCTCCAGGGTTGGGGGGTTTAGTCCTGTGGCACCCTTGTTACACGGACGGGGGACCTGAGATTTGGAACTCACACAGATCTCTAATCTATGGAGACACAAATGTACCCGTGGGGACAGCAACAGCCTGCCCATAACCCCATGCATGACCCCAGGGCCTCTGTGACCTTATTTCCCACGAGGGATGTTCTCTTCTGTGGTCTCCTTCCAACCTCAGGGACTCTGCTGTCCCACACGATCATTCCAGGAGCGCATTCACCAAGCATCTGCTATGTGCTGGGCCCAGACCCTGGGAGTTGAGGTTTCCCAGGGTGATAAATAAATCCTGCCCTCCACAGCAAAAGGGTTCAAACCTGTGCTGCCAGAAACCTGGCTAAACTTATTTCTGGGACAGACGACTGATGGTCTGGACTCTCCCAAGGCCATTCATTCTAACAACACACCTACAACAGGCATGGCCCCAGCTCCCAGGGCTTCCCAGGCCTGAGCTGTCATCTCATGGACCTTTCCCAGCGGCTCCAGGGTTGGGGGGTTTAGTCCTGTGGCACCCTTGTTACACGGACGGGGGACCTGAGATTTGGAACTCACACAGATCTCTACGTGGGGCCTGGTATCCTAACTGCTGTCCTCTGGACCAGAAACTCAACACAAAGGCGCAGCACAAACCACCGCCTCCCGGCGGCCCCAGCTGAAATGGTCCCTCACTCTGGCTCACTGCCTCTTGTCCCACAGCAAGAGCAGCAGCCAGCAAAGGCCGATTCACCAGGGGCCAGACTGGACCACAAGGTGACACAGGCGCTGCATGCTGGCTGGGGAGGTGGGGCGGCTCATCGCCTGGATGTGGGATGCAGGTCCAAGAAAGAGTCCAGACCCGTGGGGAGGAATTCCTGACTGAGAGTTTGTTTACAGACTTGGGGGGCTGGGTGGGGGCTCTAGGAACCAAGGAGGGATATCCTGACAGTTGGCCACTGCATGGACCCCCTGGCCGGGAGGAGCTCAGGTGGGGGGGTGACCACACCCCTGCAGAACCCTGCCCACCACACCCCAGCAGGTGGGAGCATCAGTGTCTGTCTCTGCCTCTCTCCAAGGGCCCGCAGGTCAGGGTTTGTCTGAGGGTGTCTGTGCACCTGTCTCCTACTGTTGACTTCCTGTGTCCCTATGTCCTTCTCTTCAAGCTGTCAGTCTTTCTGAGGGTCTCCTGTGGGTGCACGTGTGCACATGTGTTTCTGTGTGTGTTTGAGATTGTCTGGCGTCTAAATCTGTCCAGTCTTTCCCTGTGGTGCTCATGAGTCCCTTCCTCTTTCTTTTTTGGATGATGAATGACACAAATCCCCAGAGGGCAGTGAAAACCCTCCCAGACGCCAGACGCCTCCCCGAAAGCGGTCTGCCGCTCCATGGTCTCCACCCCACGGGTGAGGCTACTCCAGCCCTTGTATCATTTCCTCTTGAACATCTTCCAGCAGCAGAGAAATCCCAAACAATGGAAAGAACAAGGTTCTCTGAGGAACACAGAGGCTCATGGTAGGACTGAGATGTGGACCAGCAGGGCAGTGGGAGGCAAGCAGCCTGGTTTCAGACTTGAGTCCAGACATCCCACTTCCTGTGTGACCTTGGCCCCCTGCTCTGCTTCCCTACCGTAAAGCATGGATCAGTAACAGCATCACCTGCCAGGATGACTGAGGAGTACCTGAGCCAGTGTTCATGGGGTTCTCAAGGCAAGCGTACTGAAGCAGTTTGCCATTCCCTTCTCCAGTGGACCATGTTTTGTCAGCAAATTCTGACATTTTGAGCAAACTCCAGGAGATGGTGAAAGACAGGGAAGTCTGGTGTGCTGCAATCCACGGGGTCGCAAAGAGCCAGACATGACTTAGCGACTGAACACCACCACCCCCCAGTGGCCCCATCCCAAACATACTCACCTCTCACCTCACTCTGCATCTCCCGATGGCCAGCCTTGGCCACGAGGGGCCATGCAGTGTGTGTTAGGAGCCTGGATTTTCTGCTCTTTCCCACAGGGCTTCCCAGGTGGCTCAGTGGTAAATCTGCCTGCTAATGCAGGAGACGTGGGTTCGATCCCTGGGTCAGGAGGATCCCCTCAACAAGGGAATGGAAACTCACCCCAGTATTCTTGCCTGGAGAATCCCACGGACAGGGGAGTGTGGTGGGCTATAGTCCATCCGACTCTGCAACCCCATGTACTGTAGCCCGCCACACTCCCCTGTCCATGGACTGCAGAGTCAGATATGACTGGGCACGCACGCATGCACCAGGGCTCTAGGGGCAAAGGACAGTCCCTCCCTGGTCTTCTCGAGGACAGTAATGTACCTGCAGAGTGCCCAGCAGGTAGGCCAGTGCCTGATAAGAGTAACTGTCTTTATTGACGTGCCTGCCTGCTGACGGCTGATCTCACCTCAGCAGCAGGAAAGCTCCACGCAAAGACCCTTGTTTATCTTGTTCTCTATGAATCCCTGGAGGGCAACACCATGCTTGGCACAATATGCTGCTGTCAATTAATAATTGAAGGAGGAAGGAATTCACGTCCAAGGTCCACTCTCCAGGACTCACATCTCTTCCCCAGAGGCCAGGGGATAGATGGGTGTTGATGAAACGTGGAAGGTCTTTTCACAAAACGAAATCTGCAACTACCATATGACCCAGCAATTACGCTCCCGGGCTTTTAGCCCAGAGAAACGGAAACTTATGTTCACACAAAAACCTGTGCGTGAATGTTCATAGGGTCTTTATTTGTCTCAGCCCCAACCTGGGAGCAGCCCAGATGCTCCTGGGCAGGTGAATGGTCAAACTTACCCTGGGTATCTCTGTGGCACAGAAACAGCAGAAAGGAATGGACTATTGATGCATCAAACGACCTGGGTGGATCTTTAGAGTCATGCCAAGTGGGAAAAAAACCCATCTCAAAAGGTTACATACGGTATGATTCCATTTATATAACAGTCTCAAAATGAAAAAATTACAGAGATGAACAGATTACTGGTTGCCAGTGGTTCATCTGATAAAATTGCATAGAACTAAGCAAGCACACAGGCGCACACAAATGCACGCACACACATGCTCACTCATTTGGATGAATGCATGTAAACGGGGGGAACTGGAACAAGGTCAGTGCATATCAATTCCTGGTTGGGATACTGAACTATCACTATGGAAGACGTCAGCACCGGGAGAAGCTGGAGGATACATATGAGAGTTCTCCCTGTATCGTTACTCACAACTGCATACAAATCTACAGTTATATCAAAATAAAAAGTTTAAAAAGAAAAGTGAGGCCATACTGGGGCCCCCTCCAGTAGAGGGCAATACCAGCTACTTCAAGTGACCCCCGGGGTGTGCACAGCTCAGGCCTGGTGCTGGTTGAGTGGTTTACTTGTGGATGGGGGGTATGAGCCGAAACAGAAGCCGCTCCCCCCACCCCGCCAGCCTCCCTCCGTCTCCCGCTCACAGCATCTGCCATCTGGCTGTTGCAGCCAGCCAAACGAAACCATCTCTCGGCTGTCATCTTGCAACTTGCAGGTCTGGCTCCCAGGTTTGAAGATTAAATTCTAAACATGCCATTTAAAATTTAGAAACGAAGAAAGATTTTAAGTAACCTCTAAGCCCTGTCTTCCCCCCAGCAAAGAGCAAAGCACCCCCTACTTCCTTCCCAAAGGGAGGGAGAGCAGCTGGAGTTCCTCCAAAGTATCACCACATCCCCAATACAACCCAAGACCCCAATTCTGCAGGTCAAAGTGTCACATGTCCCCAAAGTAAAGCAGCACCGCTCAGTGTCAGTGTGTCGCCAATGACGAAGTACCCGCAAGCTCTGCTGCCAGTCACCACCTCAGGCACAGAGGAGTCAGGACCTACAGGGGTCTGTGAACAGCACAGGCATCTTGGGAGACACCTGAGTGTCCTTTCAAATACTGTTCACCTGTCTTCTCCGGAAACTTGACTGGATCTGGAGTTGAGCTGTCATGAGCGATGGTCCCTCTTCACCTGGGGTTCAGTCCAGCCCTGTGGTAGCTCTGGAGAAGCTAGAACACTCCAGTATTCTCACCTGGCAATTTCCATGGACAGAGGATTCTGGCAGGCTATAATCCATGGGTCTGAGTACACAATATTTAAACTAATTATGATGACAGGGAGAGGAAGGGGTGGACACCTAAGTGGTTCAGAGAACCTTGCAGCGATGGGGTTCATGAATGAGGCTGGCTGAAAACAAGCCTACGAGATGCTGGGCCTCTGGGGGAGGCAGCAGCTTGGAAACCCCCAGTATGGTCAGACACAGAAATGATGGACCACAGAGGGAGGAGGGTTACTCACAGTCACATAGCTACCTGGGCAAAGCTGGGGGTGGGGTCAGCATAGGCTTCCCAGTCCCTTAGATACCAGCTGCCCACACTGGCATACCTGGCCAGGGTCAGCACGATGCACCACTCCAGAGAATAAGGGACATGATCCTGCCTGTCCTTCCATGAGCTTGCCTCATACTCACTGAAAGCCCAAGGAAGCCTGGTGTGATGAATAAATGGTAGGCATGACTTCTGCCCATCAGACACACCAGTGGTGAGCATTTTAGCTTCTATGACTTGGCTGGGCTGTGCTATAAGCTTTAAGTGCAAGCTATCTATTACGCATCTATCTACCTATCTATCAATTAATTATCTATATGTACCTATCATTCATCTATCATTCATCTAGCTATCATATCTATGCCTTTCATTCATCTATCATCTATCTGTCTCCATTATTCATCTATCATCTATCTGTCTGTCTATCTGCCAATCAAGGCTCCCAACCAGCCACATGTCCTCTGTCATCGCCTACCTGGACAGGTGCAGAGGCCGCCAGCCTGCCCACACTCATGCACTACCTTGAGGGCAGGCTCTGAGGGTAAAGGCAGTGGTTCTTACTGGGGACAATTCTGCCACCAAGAGACCTCTGGCGATGCCTGCAGACACTCTGGTCGTCCCACCTGGAAGGGGTACTGCTAGCATCACGGGGGGAAAGGAGCCGGGGATGCTGCTGAGTACCCCACAGCACACAGGACAGCCCCTCAGAGAGGGATTTTCCTGCCCAATGCTGTTATTGCCAAGGTCCAGAGACTCTGGAGTCACGGTGCCTGGAACATAAAACCTGCCCCCTAAACAGCAGTCAGGCAGCATGAGAGTCCTCGTTTAGGCTCAACACGGAGACAGTGGCAAGGATGCCAGTTACACGTGGCTGGTTTAAGGACCAACAACAGCTCAGTCTGTAAATCTGATGTGAAAATAGACGAATGATGGAAAAGCCCTTGCTCAATGAACACCCGGATTACACATTTCTGAGGGTTAGAGATGGAGCAACTCCCTCTTGTCCTAGGCACACAGTAGGTGCTTCATAAATGCTTGTGAAAGATGCACGTGTGCTCAGGTGTGACCGACTCTTTGTGATCCCGTGGGGTTCTCCAGGTAAGAATACTGGAGTGGGGTGCCATGTTCTCCTCCAGGGATGGAACCCACATCACCTGCATGGGCAGGCGGATTCCTCACCACTGAACCACCTGGGAAGCCCTGTGAAAGAGTACATGAGTGAGAATGAGAGAGAGCAGCCCGTGTTGTTTCCAGGCTCTTCTCTGGAGGATGGAGAATGAACCGACTATGTGTGGGGCCCGTATCAGTGATAAAAAGGATCTCTAGATGAGACGTCAACCTGTAGGAAAACCAGGGTTTCTGACAACGTCTGGCTTCTGCCTTTTACACAAACAGCAGTCACTATCTGAGAGCCCTTTTACCCAAACACAGAGAGACTGTAAGCCCCGGTGCCTCTGAGAAATCCAGTGTCTTCATTCAGTCTTGACAGACAGCTGCAATGCCTCGGGTGGCCCAGGGTATAGCCTTCAGATGTAAAGCAGGGCTCCCTGATGGCTGGGGAACTCGGCATGGCCATCTTCCTGGCCAGTCCTCCTGAGCCTTGAGCTCCTAGTCGTCCACCCCATCTACCACCAATGGGGTGAGGCTGTGTCCAGGCCTACAACAAAGTGTGCCATGATCGACTAGTGCTGTCTGCCCTAGGTGCTGGCAGGACACACAAGAGATGTGTATGGTTCCAACTTCTGGTGGTTACAAGAAACCTTGCCTCACTGGGATCTACTAGGCCTTCCAAACCTGCTGCCTACCTGAGACCCAAAGGGCACCCTGACCCTGGCATGTGTCTCCTTCCTGCCAGGGCAGTAAGGGGCAGTGGGCAAGCTGCCCTGAGCCTCTACTTCTAGACTCTACAGTTTGCAGGTGAACATAAGAGAAGTTATTTTTTTCTTCTTCCTGAGCCACAGTGGTGAGGACACTAAGGAACCTGCACCAGGGTGATCCCAGCAATGAGAAGGGAAGGGGTCCTCCCAGGCCTTTCACTTTTTAGGACAAAATTTTTATTCTGAGAAAACTGCAGATTTCAGGTGTCCTCAGGGATCTTTGTTGTTGTTCAGTCGCTAAGTCATGTTCAAATCCATGCAACCCCATGGACTGCAGCACCCAAGGCTCCTCTATCCTCCACTGTCTCCCAAGTTTGCCAGGTTCCTATGCAATATGGTTCTTTACAGCATCGGACTTTACTTTCACCACCAGACACATCCACAGCACAGCATCGTTGCCGCTTTGGCCCAGCTGCTTCATTCTTTCCGGAACTATTAGTGACTGCCCTCCGCTCTTTGCCAGTAGCATATTGGACCCCCCCCTTCCGACCTGGGAGGGTTCATCTTCCGGTGCCATATCTTTTTGCCTTTTCGTAGCATCCTATAAAACTGCATCATTTGTGGCCCAGATGAATCAGAAACTTCCCTACCGTTTAGTCAACCCTTGTTTTACAGAGCAAGGACTAAAACCTGATTCCTCCCCGATCCAGGTTTCACAGCCAGAAGACCCTCACGCCCTCACCATCACCCTCTCCCTGAGGTTCTCTGCTCCACGTCTTTCCATTGCTGGCTGGGTCTCACCCTTCAAGTCCCAGCACACGTGTCAGCCTCTCTGAGAGGCCTCTCAACTCCCGCCTAGCACAACCTCTGGCATGGGCATGTGACCCTGTTTCAGTTCCTTCCTGGCATTACCACTGTCTGAAATCACTACTTTCTGCTCTCCCACTAGAGCCTGAGCTCCGCTGAGGATTGGCACAGACGCTTTTCAGTCACCACTGTCCATCTATAGCTGCCTCAGGGGCACACACAGTAGGAGCTCAATCATCTGATGGATGAACACACAGCATTCAGTTCCCCAGACACTGGGATTGTCCCTCACCTCCCTCCACAAGCCGCATGGACACAGGCACCAGGCTATGTTTGGCTGGGAGTAATGGTATGTGGAAGGCTGAAGTTGGGAATGAATGCTTGAGTAGAGTCTGAACAATCTGGGTCATTTCTGGAACCAGCCCCAGAGCCAGGGGACCAGCTCCACCATCAATTTACCACCTGACCTTGGGCAGGCTGCATCTCTCTGAGCCTCAGTGTTCTCATCCATAAAATGGGGAATGGACACCCATGTTCCCTTGCAAACCTAAGCACGAACTCCCCACTGATATGAGGTCCAGATCCAAGGTCTTCATATTAATGCCAGTTGCTTGCCCAGATGGGTCCCTCAAGACCAGCCTCCAACTGCCCCTCTAACAAAGAGGTGCAAACAGCAACAGGAAAGTGCGTCTCCTTCGCAAACAGCCCACTTTGAGAAGACCCAGTGATGGGGAAGCACAGCTGCTCTGCCACGCTGGCACCCCCCATCCTGCATTGAAAAAAAAATTCCCTACAAAGTACCCACTGCCTGCAAGAGTCAGTGTTGCCAGTCGCCAGGAGAAACCAACTTCTGGAGGAAGAAAAGTTCAATTGACGAGCTATAAATATTTCTGTTCAATTCTGCTGGGGAGCTGGGCTCTCTGGAAGAGCAGGCCCCACTGAAAAGGAAGGCGGCCCACCAGATTTGTTTCGAATCATGAAAATAGATGTTGTCTCCCAGCCACATCTGTTTTGCCTGACAAATGAGCAGCGATTCGCGTCCTAAATAAAGCCACGCACCAAGGCAGTCTTGAAACTCCAGCTTTCCCAAGAAAAAGAAAAAAAAAAAAAAGGCCAGGCCTCCCATATTTGAGACTCCGACATGAGACTTTTTTCAATCTCGTCTCTCAAGCTGCAGGCTCTTGGGGCGTCTGAGCCACGCGCACATCCTTAAACTCGGCTTTCAAAGCTCACATCTCCCAGTGTGAACAGAAGCTGCTTATATTAGAGGGAATGGGGTTCCCGCTGTTCTTTAAAAAGAAAAAGAAGACCAGGAGACATATGATCAAGTATAAAAATGCAACCAAAAAAGTCCCCCCAAACTCAAGCCAAGAGTGCATTTTTGATGTGCTGAAAAAGGCCAATTTTTGGAGCGCACATCAATAGCAGTGGCACTCGTTTCTCTATGCCACGCTGGCTTGGTGACTGGGTTAATATCATCATTTTCCTTTAATTACTGCAAGACAGACCCAATTAAGTGCAGACATGTCTGCCAGCCCAAGGATCCGATATTTAATAGCCCATCCTTCCTTAAGGACCATCCCTGCTCAGGAGCTTGGTAAGGGAAGCGGGGCCAGCAGTGTGCTTGCGGGCAGTACAGACTTGGTGATACTGTTCTGGGCTCTCTCTCCTATTTTTAAAAGAGGCCTCTGACCTTCCTTTTGGATCTTTCTCCTTCAAGATGGATGTTATAGTAATGTGGGAGCAGGTAGAGACCCCAGTGTCTGTGTAACTAAAAATATTACAGTTCAGTCACAAATCAGAACTTACAGATCAGGACTCAGACTTGCAGGCTGAGGTGACAAACAGGACAGACCGCCCTCTTGTTCACCTTCGGCACTCCGTTCACCTGCCCCCACAAAGCCGGTAATAAACCAGTGCCAGGCACAGAGGGAGATGCCGTGTCACGGGCCACACCTGCCTGTGGGTTTTGTCTGTTTAGGGAAAGAAATAAAAGGATTGTGCCAAGAAGCCAGATCTCCCATCTCTTGCAGATGAAATATCCAGGCCCACCCACCACCCCCTCCCCAAC